>SSNS01000804.1:77708-101235 GCA_006937985.1 Aphyosemion australe
ACTCAGCCGTAGAGGATGACTTCTTTTCCTTTGAGGATGAGGAGGACACCTCTGCTTCTGTGGAAAGCCAAGTCACTGACTATTTTAAATCAGGAGCACAAGGGATGGACTCTCTTAATGGATTCCCACTGATAAAGAACATTTCTCTCAAATACAATGCAGCTATTCCATCCAGTGCCGCAGTAGAGAGACTGTTTAGCCTGGGGAAGCTGGTATTCACCCCAAAGAGGAACAGGCTGTCTGACAACAGGTTTGAAATGCTGCTACTTCTTAGATACAATCAGTGGTTTGAAGGATAGAATGGTTAGGCTACTTGGGTTACCCGGACATGATGGACACATGAAAAGATTGCTGGATTGGAAGGAGTGTATGGATGTGTAGATGAAGCACTTTATACTGTTAAACTGTTTACTTTTGAAAAAAATACTTGAAAAACAGTAGTGTTAGTGTATGACTTTCAGATCAGTTGTCTCAAATTTTGAGTTTGATTTATTTAATTTTCTAGTTTCTGAAAAAACATTTGATATTGTTAAACTGTTTACTTTTGTTGTGAACAAAATACTTGGAAGTACAGGCTGTTTACTTGACCAGTTGTCAGGTTGTGAGAGTTTGGTTTATTTGGATATAAAGTTTATATATACGTATATATTTTTTGCTCTTTACTTTTGTTAGAAAATAAAACTTAAAGTGCAGGATAAACATCTTGCTGTCTGTTGATGTGCAATAAACAGGAATTTATGTACAAGTACTTGTTTTTTCTGCTCATTTCAAATTACTCATGAAAACTGCTCAGAAAAATCCAAATTCTTTGAAATACTGCAACAGTTTTTTTAAGTAACGCAAAAAGTTATTTTCTTGGTAACTAGTTACTTTTATTATATAGTAACTATGTAACTAACTCAGTTACTTTTTTGAACAAGTAGTGAATAACTATAACTAATTACTTTTTCAAAGTAACGTTCCCAACACTGGTCATCAGCATGAAGTTATTAAAGTTATGAAAGCAAACATGGCTGGAATCTTAGTTTTAATTCATATCAGCCAGTAGGGAAAAAGGGCACGGCTCTGGGACAGAGAACCGAGCCTGCCCGCTCCATCAGCAGCGGCTGAAGCGCAGCGCTCCCCCGGTCTCACAGCCAGAGCGGGCGCGACAGAGGCACATCAACTTGAATCAGACAGATGGGATTGTGTGTGTGAAATAACGCCAGTTACAGTTTTTCTCCATTGGTTTGGCTCATTTCTTGAAAAAGAAATGACATTCTCAAAATAACACGGACAAACCTCCAAACCTCTTGGCAAAGGTTCACAACAGAATGGCATTTCTCATTCATTTATTCAAACGGCAAATGCCTTAGTACATGTCTCAATTGTCTCAGTGCATCTTTGCAAATGATTAAGTACAAGTAGCCTACAGTTATACAGTTAGCCCACATTTAGCACATTTTCCAAATGAATAGATCTTGTAGATCTAAACTGATTAGTTGATTCTCTGATCATTCTCTCCAAAACATGTCAGCATGATTTCATTGTATAAGTACTCGCATGCACAACTGTCTGTTCAATTGTCAAAACTGGTCAAGAACACAGTACCATGAATACCATATATGAATTTCTTTGAATATTTGATACATTGATGACAGTCATTGACAGTCAGGTGAAACTAGACTATAAATATAAACACAATAAGCATCTCCACAATAGACCGGGACGGGTTTTGAAGAAGCATCAGATGACAATGAAACAAATCTACAAGGTACCATTTGAGAGGAACTCTGACAGAGTGAAGGAGCTGCGGTACCAGTATGTAAATGTAAGTCAGTTACTGGTTGTCTCCCATTATAACCTTACCTGTAATCACAGTCAGCAGTAGTTCACTTATTTGGTTTCAATACCTCCTTTACCTGATTTCAGAATCAGTATTTGCTTCATCTGACTTCAACAATTTCAACAGAAAACCGCAGTTTACTGTATTATACAATTATCATGATGATACTTATATCATACATCATTGTCTATTGTTGGTGATGAGAATGTCCGATCTGTGTGGAGAAATGAGCCAAAGCTATTGAGAAGGATCTTTGCCATTTTGGAGACACTGACTGTTTAAATGAGAAAGGGATTTAGATTGAAGCCTGACCTAACAGTTCTGGAAGAGATATGAGCTTTTGCAGGTGAGCTATAGTGTTGTGCTAAACTGTGAGAGTGTTTTGCCAAATGATCTCAGAGGTTTGAGAATGTAATTTCTGTTTCATGAAATGAGCCAAACCAATGGAGAAAAACTGTAATTCTTATTCTAGCTCACTGCCTGTTGAATGTTGTATGATTCTAGTTTTAGTAACTTCTCGTTTAGTCAGTCTTAAATGTTAGCTGGTTTTACTAGTTACACTGCTTCAGTTCTCAGGTCACCCTACACTCTTAGTTTACACAATCATTTGTGCACTTAGTGACTTCTGGTTGACCTTGATACCCTATCAGTACCACCACTGATCTCAGCTACAGTTAGTCTCACTGAAGTTCTGTTAGTTCTATAATAATAATTTCTTGGTCCCCATTGTCCAAGCGAAGCTCTGTTAGTCTAAACCAGTGGTTCTCAATTACTTTCGGTGAAGCCCCCCCTAGGATACATGGATTTTTTCGCGCCCCCCTCCCAATGTGCGGTGGGGGGGTGGGGGGGGGGTGTTGCACAATGTTCATTGTGTACAGTAAGATTGTTTTATGGATATCTGGAATGTTAATTTCTGCTAGGAACAATAGAATTATAGATTTCTGAATACATATCCAGTCTGGAATAAATATTAAAATGGCTTGCCATATGAACGCGCTGGTAGTTTGGGGGCGAATGTCGGGCAGTAGGGGAAAGTGCGGGGGAATGACCTTGATCCCAGAGCAGGGGTGAGAGTGTGGTAGGGTTGGGCGATTAGACAAATTATTCAGCCATCAATGATTGGCTGAGTCGTTCAATGGTTGTTTTTACAAGAGGCGACTTGTTTATTTATTTGTCCGTGAGTAAGTGTGTTAATGATCCACGCAGATGCGCAGATAATATAATAATAATAATAATAAATTTTATTTGAAGCGCCTTTCAGGGAACTCAAGGTCACTGTACAACAAAAAACAACAAAAGGTTAAAAAAGCAAGCTAAAGCAAAACACAGATATTTTACCCGTTACCACAGAATCCATCGTGGAGGTAACATCATGGAAAGATTTCCATCAGAGCGTCTGTGTTATTCTCCGCATCTGGCAGTGCGCACAAGCGGCGCGCAATAGGAGCTCAGAGCGCGTCTGACAGACTTGTGCACAAGAGCACAAATGTCGAGAGCGTCTAGATCTGGAAGTGGAAACCCTTCTTTCAGAGAGTCTGGTAGACTTGTGGTTATTTCATTTGGAGAAGTGTTTCCTGACTTTAAAACTCTGGCTGAAGTAGAATTCGGCAGTACCCGCTTTGGATCTTCAGATCCAGCGTGTCAGCGGAGCTCTGAATAATCACCACAACATTTAAACAGCCATGAGTCTGTCTGAGGCAAAAGTCCAGAACCTCGTTAGCCTCTTCAGCAGCTCCATAGAGACACTTGATTACGCACAAGAGGGTGATCGGTTCAGGTTTACGCCGGGGCAGAAGGAATGTGCGTTGGGGCGCAGCAGGTGAAATGTTGATCATTTAAGTGAAATTGTTTAATTGCATTGTTTATATGGTACTGGGGCTCTCTGGTCAGCTTGTGTGGACTAAATATTAATTAAAATGAATGGATATTTAACGGTTTTATTGAATGTTTATTATTATTATTTTTAAAATGAAAGTGAAGGGAAAATGCGGCCTCTGGCTGCGTGTTTCCTCCTCTGTGCGTGTCCAAATGCAGCGGGATTTTTTTTCCATTTCTCATATAAGAAAGAAAGGAAGTTATGTAAAAAAACATTTTATTTAAATAAAATACCACTATGGTGGGCACCGCAGGGAAACAAGATGAGACTTCTTTTTAACATAACCTGTTTAATTTAGGCCGTTCATACGTCACTCTACCAAACAACAAATATTAAGTGAAACAAAAAGTAAGAAAAATCTAAATTTCTTGTCCATCTAACACATGCACTGCCTTTCCATTAAATAAAATTCATGTTTGCACTTTTTCTGTGGTCAAAAATCAGTCTGTGATCCTCATTGGACTGACAGTGGACAGCTCTGAGCGGGGTGGTGGTAGTGGGGGGGGGTGTCGTGTGCGTCTGCCGTGCCCTCCCCGCTCTCCTCCCTTGGGGGGCGCGCCCCACTAATTAAGAACCACTGATCTAAATGAAGCTGTGTTAGTATTATGTGAAGAGTTTCTAGCTTTAGTTGTATGTTCTGTTTTGTAATGTCTAATTTGGTTGTAAAGCGCTTTGAGTTGCCTTCAGGTAGGAAATGTGCTATATAAATAAAACTGCCTTGCCTTGCCCAACTAAAAAACACATTTTATCAAGCTTTTTCACAAAATCAGTCACATGGTATGGCATGATAATTAAAACACAATTAAACAAAATAAATGAAAATATAAAATCCCATTGGGTAGGCTAGCAAAGTCTCAGAAAAGTCCCATGTGATCTGTTTTCAATAGTGAGCCCGTTGTTGCAACTGTAGGCTGTAGAAAAAACCTGCTGGAGTTAACTCCAGTTGGGTTCGGAGCGTGAGGGACCCATTCAATATGGCGGCAACGCTGTTACGCTCTCCAGCGTCTACCTATTCATGTTTATGTGGGACTACCAAAGGCTGTAATACTGTTGCACAAAGACTGTCAGAAGCAGGAGGCCAGATTTCATGGACAGAGAAAACAAGGAGTCTACTAGATTTCAATAAAGGAGTTCATTAAAAACATTTTTAAAAAGTAAAAAAATCAGAAATGACTAAAAAGTTGTTTTTCTTATTAATGATGTTTTAATTATGTTGTCACTCCTCTGTTTGGATCAAAAATAATATCATATTATAGAGTAACGTGCTTTGGGTAGATATAAATCATTTAGAATTTTGGCCGGTAAAAGATATGCTTGGCCGGTAGATTTTAGCATCTAGCGGCCAAGTTGGCCGGTGAGTCAAAAATGTAGTTTCAGACCCTGCGCCTACAGCTTGTTTCCCAGAGTCTGCAGAAGATCTTCAGTCCTTTGAACTTTCACCTCCTAGCTTTAATAAAATAATCTTCGTTTGCCTCATAAAATGATTCCTTCCACTAACAGGTTGAAGAAGAAACTTTCTAAGTGATTTAATGCCTTAACTGTGTTACAGTAATCTTTACATCATTGTTGTTTATGCTGAGAACCCTATACACCTGGGTTGGTAGCTCTTGCTCTAGCGTCGGTGAACATAACTGATCATTTTTAAACCTAAACAAATAATAACAGACAGCTTACTTTGACACCCAGACATCACAACCTTCCTAGGATTCTTAACAGAGGCTTGTTAATAACAGCTAATATCATCTTCCATCTTTTATCCTCCATGATGTCACCTGATATTACCTTGAACCATCATTTATAATCATTTTGTGGTGCATCATCATTAGTAGTAGAACATAGTGATAAATAGATTTTTATAAACTATCTTCTCGACTCTGCCTCACATCATTATTACTTCTAGAGTGTTGGGTCCCTAAAAGAACCTGGATTTTACTCATCAACCAAATATTAAATTATCAACAATAGTGATAATTAAATTATTAAAAGCAACTACCCAAATTAACGTTACAGAGGCGTTTTGAAAGTCCATGTGCAACCTTCAGGTAATCTTTTATCTCAGGATCTTCTGTATTTATCTTAAAGGGACTATGTGGAGTGTAACGCTTGCTTAAGGGCTAGGAAATGATCTGACCGCGGCAGACAGATTGTAAGATCAGCAGTAGACCCAACTACGGAGCCAAAGTTCCCTTTGTGAATGTAAGAAAGGCAATGAAACAAGTATTTCACAACAAAAGAGTGTATTGGTGATATTAAACACAAACTGCAAAATGTATTTACAAAACCTGTTAAAAGAATATATATATATATATATATATATATATATATATATATATATATATATACACATACACTGCTCACAAAAATGAAAGGAACACTTTAAAGAAACACATTAGATACATCAGATCTCAATATGAAGTTGGATATCTATACAAATAACAACAGGGCAATGTCTTAGGAACAAAAGGATGCCAAGTCTTTTAATGGAAATAAAAGTGTTCAGCCTACAGAGGGCTCAATTGTGTAGACACCCTAAAATCAGAGTGAAATGAAGATGTGGCAGGCTAGTCCATTATTTCAAAAACTTAATTTCTGCAACTCAAAATGCTTTTCAGTATCTTGTGTGGCCCCCACGAGCTTGTGTGCATGCTTGACAACGTCGGGGCATGCTCCTAATGAGACAACGGATGGTGTCTTGTGGCATTTCCTCCCAGATCTGTGTGAGGGCATCCCTGAGCTCTTGTACAGTCTGAGGAGCAACCTGGCGCCGCCTAATGGACCCAAACATAATGTCCCACAGATGTTCTATTGGGTTTAAGTCAGGGGATCGTGAAGGCCATTTAATTGTTTTAATTGTTTGTATGCCTCCCCAGACCATCACTGACCCACCACCAAACCTGTCATGTTGAACGACGTTGCAGGCAGCATAACGTTCTCCTTGTCTTCTCCAGACTCTTTCACGTCTATCACAGGTGCTCAGGGTGAACCTGCTCTCGTCTGTAAAAAGTACAGGGCGCCAGTGGCGGACTTGCCAATTCTGGTGTTCTTGAGCAAATGCCAGTGGAGCTCTATGGTGCTGGGCAGTGAGCACAGGGCCCACTACAGGACGTCGGGCCCTCAGGCCATCTTCATGAAGTCTGTTCCTGATTGTTTGGGTAGAGACATTCACACCAGTGGCCCTCTGGAGGTCATTCTGTAGGGCACGAGCAGTGCTCAGCCTGTTCCTCCTTGCACAAAGGAGCAGGTATCGGTCCTGCTGATGGGTTGTGGACCTTCTACGGCCCTGTCCAGCTCTCCGAGAATAACCGCCAGTCTCCTGAAATCTCCTCCATGTTCTGGAGATTGTGCTGGGAGACACATTAAACCTTCTTGCTGCAGCACGTGTGGATGTACCATCCTGGAGAAGTTGGACAACCTGTGCAACTTCTGTAGGGTTAAGGAATCACCTCATGCTGCCAGTAGAGATATTTACTCAAGCCAAAACTAGCACGAGTGGAAAACCAGCCAAAAAAGATCAAGAGGGAGAAACTTGAAATGACCTCCACATGTTAAACCAGTCCTGTTTTGTAATTGTTGCCACTTTAGTGCACCTGTCGTTAAGTCCATGAACACCAATACAGCTGAAAGTGATTAACAATGCCCCATTGGGTAGCTTGCCATCCTCACAGGGAAAAACGAGAACTGAGGGTTTCACACACATACACACACAATGAAGAGTGGCTAGAGCTGACTTGAGGACAGCCAGGGCAGAGTCTGTGGTGGCATGAAGACTGATGATCCTTATCAGACACTTGCAGTGCTTTGCAGGTCTGAGCTGGTAGAGCTCAGGTGAGGTGCAGCAGGTGCTCATTAGTGGCAGCTGACACCTATTAGGTTGAGTTGCAACAGCTCACCGATGGTAGCATACACTTTTCAAAGAGAAACGTCCTTGTGTTCAGCTACGTCATTGGATGTGAGTCACCCGGGCTTCACTGTCCCCCTCTAACTCCTGTATCCGTTCCGGACTTACGGAAAGGGATACTGGCTCTCGCAGGGCATGGCTAAATATGGAACTGACACCGTGGAGCAGACTGTGGATGCTGTTCAAAAGAGGTTTTCCAGGAGCGAGGTATTGCAACCGGTCTGGCAGTTGTCTGGAACGGGCCGATTGCCTCACCGGAGATGTACCCGGTACTGCATTGGAGGTGGGGGATAGTGCAGGCTAGGTCTGAGGGCGTTCCTCCTCCACATTTGGGTCCAAGTCCTCTGTCTGTTCAGACTATTCCGCAGCGTCTGTTCCACTGTCATCTACTGCTCCAGAGCACACTGGTACCTCCTCCACTCCACATGCGTCCTCCTCCCTTGGATCCAGTAGGTCAAAGGACGCAGCTGAGGGTGAAGATGCTGACGTGGCAGACTGGGGTGCAGTAGGCAGATCAAGGGTGGTCGTGAAATGAATAGGTTCAGGAGGGATCAAGATGGGGATAAGTAGGGATGAGCAAGTACACCACTATCTGTATCTGTACCAGGGGCAAGGCTATGGGTGGGCCTGGGTGGGCCTGGGCCCACCCAATCAAATGGCTCCCTTAAAAAATTATATATAAATTTATTTCATTTTGGAGGGGTGTCCTTTCAGGCCATCGTACAATAAATTGAAACAGAACAAAATGTAATTTAATATAAATTTAAAGTAATATATATAATATAACAGTATATAATAATATAATATAAACTATATCAGAGGTTGCCCTAGACATGATTTTCTTTGTCATTCTGACCACAGAGTTAAAAACTGGTCATGATCAGCTTTTTCCCATCCCTTTCATTTTTAAATAATAATTAATAAACATTCAATACCATTATATCTTCATTTAATGTCATGATCATGAATATTTAGAGTGCCCCAGTAAACAATGCAATTTAACAATTCCACTTAAAGTAGGAACATTTAAACCTGTGGCCAGAACGCTCTCTCACCTTTCTTCTGCTCCACCTGAACTGGTCACCTGCTGGTGCGTGATCAGATGTCTCTAGGGGAATGCTGAGAAGGCTAAAGTCATGATGAGATTCTGAACTTTTACCACAGACTCATGGCTGTTTTATGTTGTTCTGGCTGAATCCGCGCTCCGCTGCCACACGCTGTGATGATGAGCGGTGAGGTTCATGACTGGAGGCACTACTGACTGCTCTGGAGTTGGACTTTCAAATATTTGATCCCATTAATAGAAGCTTATATCTTAATTTTGACATTGAATGAAAGACTTTGTTAAAAACCTCTTAATTATACTTTAATCACGGACGAGGCAACGCTCATCTGTCTTCAGTGTGACGGCGATTTGTCGGTCTTTTGGCGCAGCGTACCGCGGGAAGTAGGGGTGCTGGAGGGGCTGCAGCACCCCCTGCTGGTGACCTCAAATATTTACTTACCACTATGGCAAAAAAGCGGATTTTACACTTTTTTGGGAAGCCTCGAGAAAACAAAAGGAGATGCAGCAACAGTGAGTTCTGGGGTATATTGTCATGTATCCGGTCCAAGATAGTGCACTGACAGTTTATTTGCAGTTTATTTTGTGCTTTTTATTGTATTTCAGAATCAGACTTTTTAACACGAACAAACTTGTCCCTCATTCTCCTCCACCTCTTCGTGCACTCACCACCTCTAAACCCACGTTTACCGTCATTTCCGTCCATGAATAAAACGCTTGTTGCATATCTTTATAGTCCTCCAGCCACGGGACCACACTGTTCATGTCACACTGAGAAGTCCAGAAAGGTGCCACACTGAACGGCGCAACCTTTCAGTGAGCCAGACTGCACGACGTCTCGCTCCAAGAGGACATGCCATGTCACGAGCGCACCCCCCGAAAAGCATACGTTACAGATAAGCAATACAACGCTAAAAAGAGAAAAAAGCGCCACAGTAAACACTTTTTAGTGTCAGCTCATGACCCAGCTCATCTTCCTCAAAGAGGAAGAATTGATGCGCATTGGCCTCAGACTCCAGCTGCGCGTCTCCTTTTCCCGTCTTCCAGCTAAACAGCTGATCTGTCTGCTGGACATCCATCCTTCTCATCCTCCTTTATACATAAAAAAAACACTAAACTACAGAGAAGTAACTACCTCTCTGCCACAGATCGCTCCAATATCTAAAGTTTTGCCGTCAATGTCTGTCTCAGTGTTTTCTCCGCTCCGTGACAGCGCCTCAGCCCTTTTGACACCTGCTGTCAGATCACGCAGCAGCATCCTCTCCCTCAGCAACAAAACGCTACTGAACCCATTCTTAGTTTAATTATTTTAGTATAACTCCGGTTTTATTTGGGCTATTAATAAAAATAAAAACTGGTGTGTAGTTTATAATCCGCATTTTAAACACCGTAAGTTGAAACCAAAGACTGTATATATAAGATTTGAAACGGAAACTCAGAGAGGCGGAGTCTTGCTGCTGCGGCGTCTCAAAGGTGTGTTTTCATTGGTCAACTGCAGACGGGAGTCGTAGGTTTTCGAGCAGTGCTGAAGACTGTTGGGGTTGTCTTCTTTCTAATAATGAGACTCGTATCAATGCATATACTACACGTAGGCTATGATTCACCTGGACATAACGAGTTGAACGCAGCTGAGCTTTTTTTTTTCAGCACCCCCTGCTGAAAATATGTTCCCGCGGCTATGTGCGCTCTGATGGAATCAGTGTGTGTGTGTGTGTGTGCGTGCGTGCTTGTTTGTGCGTGCGTGTGTGTGTGTGTGCGTGCGTGCGAGTGTGTGTGTGTGCGAGTGTGTGCGTGCGTGCGAGTGTGTGTGTGTGCGTGCGAGTGTGTGTGCGTGCGTGCGAGTGTGTGTCTGCGTGCGAGTGTGTGTGTGCGTGCGAGTGTGATTGTGTGTGTGCGAGTGTGTGTGTGCAGAGGTGGAAAGAGTACTAAAATATGCGTGCGAGCGAGTGTGTGCGTGCGCAGTAGTCCCCTCTGTACACTCCACCTCCCTCTGCTCCCCACTCGTCTAAACCTGGGCTAACATCAGAATTTAACCATAAGCCCTATCAAATAGAAAAGTTTTGAGCCTAGTCTTAAAAGTAGACAAGGTGTCTGCCTCACGGACTAAAGCTGGGAGCTGGTTCCACAGGAGAGGAGCCTGATAGCTAAAAGATCTGCCTCCCATCCTACTTTTAGATATTCTAGGAACCACCAGTAAACCTGCAGTCTGAGAGCCAAGTGCTCTGTTAGGAACATATGGAACAATCAGATCACTGATGTATGATGGAGCTTGATTATTAAGAGCTTTATATGTGAGAAGGAGGATCTTAAAATCTATTCTGAATTTAACAGGCAGCCAATGTAGGGAAGCTAAAACAGGAGAGATGTGGTCTCTCTTTTTAATTCTCATCAGAACTCTAGCTGCAGCATTTTGGACCAGCTGAAGACTTTTGACTACATTCTGTGGACCTCCTGATAGTAATGAATTACTGCAGTAATCCAACCTTGAGGTAATAAATGCATGAACCAGTTTTTCAGCATCACTCCTGGAAAGGATGCTTCTAATCTTAGCAATATTCCGAAGGTGGAAAAAGGAAATCCTACAAACCTGTTTAACGTGGGATTTGAATGACATGTCCTGGTCAAAGATTACACCGAGGTTCTTTACTTTGTTCTCGGAGGCTAATTTAATACCGTTTAGATTAGGTGATTGACTAAGCAGTTTCCTTTTCTGAGGTTCTGGTCCAAAGATGATAACTTCAGTCTTGTCTGGATTTAACAGCAGAAAGTTTAGAGTCATCCAGATTTTTATGTCTTCAAGACAAGCCTGTAATCTACCTAACTGATTAGGTTCATCAGGGTTTATGGATAAATATAACTGAGTATCATCAGCATAACAGTGGAAGTTTATCCCATGTTGTCTAATGATTTTACCAATTGGAAGCATATATATAGTGAAAAGAATTGGTCCAAGTACTGAACCCTGTGGTACTCCACAAGTAACTCTAGAGTATGAAGAAGATTTCTCATGTACATGAACAAACTGAAATCTGTCAGATAAATAAGATTTAAACCAGCCTAGCGCTGTTCCTTTGATCCCTACAACATGTTCAAGCCTTTCTAAGAGAATATTGTGATCGACTGTGTCAAAAGCAGCACTGAGGTCCAACAAGACCAGAACAGACACAAGATTCTTATCTGTTTTAAAATGACTCAGAGTCTGAGCAACCCTAATAGTTGCAGGGAGTCTATTCCACAGTCTGGGGCCTGCCACAGAAAAAGCCCGATCACCACGGGACTTCAGCTTAGCTCTAGGGACCAGCAGAAGATTCTGAGTAGCAGATCTCAAGGCTCTTGGAGGGGCATGAACTTCTAAAAGCTCAGATTGATAAGAAGGGGCAGAACCATTCAGCAACTTAAAAACAAACAACAGAAGTTTAAACTGGATCCTGTAAAACACAGGAAGCCAGTGCAAGGACTCCAGCACTAGAGTGATGTGCTCGCTACGTCCTGTGTGTGTTAATAAGCGAGCAGCTGCATTCTGGACCAACTGAAGCCGGTGAATGGACGACTGCTCAAGGCCACAGTACAAGGAGAGGCAGTAATCCAGTCTACAGGAAATAAAAAGGTGGATCACCTGCTCAAACATATTTGGAGGGAGATAGGGCTTCACCTTAGCGAGCTGTCTCAGAAGGAAGAAACAGGACTGAACCACTGCACTGACCTGCCTTGTTAATTTAAAAGAGCCATCAATAAACACACCCAGGTTTTTAACATTGGGTTTACAGTAAGGCGCCAAAGAACCCATGAGGCGAGGAACAGTCTCTGGAGATCCTGGGCAACCAAAAACCATAATTTCTGTTTGTTCATCATTCAATTTCAAGAAGTTGAGGGCCATCCACTGCTTAACATCATTCAAGCAATTAGTCAATGAAGCAAGAGAGTCAGCTCCTACTTTCAATGGCAGATAAATTTGAAGATCATCTGCAAAACAATGAAAAGCAATATTAAGCTTCTTGAAGATAGAACCCAGAGGCAGCAAATAAAGTGCAAATAGAGCCGGTCCAAGAATTGAACCCTGGGGCACACCGCAACTGAGAGGTGAATTGTCCGAGCTAAAAGGGCCAACTTCCACACGATACGACCTGACAGACAGATATGACCGGAACCATTGTAGGACCATGCCCTTGAGACCAACGTAGGTTTCTAGCCGAGTGAGCAGAATACCATGGTCTACAGTGTCAAAAGCAGCTGTCAGATCAAACAATAAAAGAGCTGCAATATTTCCTGAGTCTGTGGTTCAAAACAGGTCATTAAAAACTCTTAAAAGTGCAGATTCAGTACTGTGGCGTGGCTTAAAACCTGTCTGAAACTTCTCAGTGATGCCATTATCCTCAACATGTTCTAGCAGTTGTAAATACACAATCTTTTCTAACACCTTAGAAAGAAAAGGAAGCTTTGAGATTGGCCTATAGTTTGACAACACAGTTGGGTCCAAACTGGGCTTCTTTAATACAGGCTGAATTGTGGCACATTTAAAATAAAATGGGACACCACCAGTAGCAAGTGAGGAATTTATTATCCTCAGAATAAATGGTCCCATTGTGTCAAACAGAGTTCGATAAAGGCTAGGCAGTATAAAGTCAGTAGGGCAATAGGATGGCTTCAATTGGTGAACCACATCCTGAAGGTCGTCTAGAAAAACAGGCTCAAACTGCTCAAAGACAGCAGAGCATGTAGAACAAACACTAGGGTCTGTGTCAGAAGCTAAAAGCACAGAAGACCTAACGTTAGCAACATTGTCAGAAAAAAAAATAAAGAAACTCATCACACAGGCTCTTAAAGCCCCATTCCTGAACTTTGTGGATATATGCTCTCTGTCGCCCTCTCAAGGCTTGCTGCATAACGTTACTGTCGTAACATTAAATCTCTCTCTCGGGCACGATGGAACTTCTCAGGGACATAAAACATATAGATGTCAAATATGCTTCTTGTCCGGATCCCGAGCTTTAAGGAACACCTTAAGCTCCAAACAGAGTTAGATCTTATTTCTACTACCAAAATTAAAACACAACTGTTGAGGTCTAGACAACGTTTTTATGAATCCGGTGATAAAGCAGGGAGGCTCCTTTCGTACCAGGCCAGAGCTGAAGCGTCCTCATGATTAATCTCTGAAATCAAATCGCCTGCAGGGGATGTACTCACTGATCCCGGGGAGATAAATAAGATCTTTGCAGAGTTTTACTCCTCTTAATACACTTCGGATCATCCTTTGCCTCCGGATGATTTTTTAAATAATATCTGCTTCCCCCAGATAGAGAATGATGCGGCTTTGGCTCTTGGCGAACTCATTACTGCTGAGGAGGTTCAGGAGGCCATTGGTACCCTTCAGAACAGTAAGTCACCTGGGCCTGATGGCTTCACAGCGGAATATTATAAGCTGTCTTCGGATCTGCTCGCTCCTCTTTTACGAGACATGTATAACGAAGCATTTAGCTGCGGCCACCTCCCAGATACTCTATCGGAGGCCACTATTTCTCTCCTTTTAAAACAGGATAAGGGCCCTTTACTATGTAGCAGCTATAGGCCGATCTCGCTACTTAATATTGATCTAAAAATGCTCTCAAGGACTCTTGCTCTGCGATTGCAGCGAGTTCTGTCACCCATCATAGCGCTGGACCAGACGGGCTTTATGAAGGGTCGGCAATCCTCACACAACACTAGGCGCCTGCTTAATATCATTTACTCGTCTAATTCTACGGTGCCAGAGGTTGTAGTGTCCCTTGACGCAGAGAAGGCCTGTGACAGGATTGAATGGGGTTTTTTATTCAATGTGATGGCGAGGTTTGGTTTCAGTGAGGCCTTTATTCTCTGGAGCAAATTGTTGTATTCATCGCCGAAAGCTTCTGTTCGGACCAATAATACTCTGTCTCCTTCTATCTGTCTTGGTCGTGGCACCAGGCAAGGCTGTCCTCTATCCCCGTTACTCTTTACCCTGGTCATGGAGCCGCTTGCTCTCCGGTTGCGCTCTGAAGTTGGCTTCAAAGGTATTGTACGCAAGAACACAATTCATAAAGTGTCACTATATACGGATGACCTCCTCTTATATGTTTCTGACCCTGCAAACTCTTTTCCGGTTATTTTTGATATCCTAGATCGTTTTAGTGATGTCTCCGGCTATAAACTAAATTACCAAAAGAGCGAGCTCCTGCCAATCAATACATCAGCCTCATCACTCCCGCATACGTTGGTGCCGTTTAAATGGTCGAATGGCGGCTTTCAATATTTGGGAATTCATGTTACCAAGGCCCTATCTGATCTGCTTCAGGCTAACTTTGTGCCACTAATCGAGAAAACGGAGCGGGATTTTGCTCGGTGGTCGAACCTGCCCCTCTCACTTGTAGGCCGTATCAATTTAGTTAAGATGGCAGTGCTTCCAAAATTTCTTTACTTATTTCAGCATGTCCCTGTTTTGCTATCCAAAGCATTTTTCGACAAGCTAGATAAGCTAATTTCAACTTTTCTATGTGGAGGTAAACCGGCCAGGATTCGCAAATCAGTTCTCCAATCACCTAAAGAGAAGGGAGGCTTTGCCCTCCCTGTGTTTAGATTATATTTTTGGGCTGCAAATGTACAAAAGCTTCTTTTTTGGTTGCAAGATGAGTCTGTTTTACTACCAGCGTGGGTACAGCTTGAGCAGGAGTCAGTTCCCTTTTCTTTACGTTCCGCTATATGTTCGCAGCTTCCATTACCGCTTTCACATCTGTTTAATTCTCCGTTGGTTAAGGTGTCTCTAAAGATCTGGAAACAGATTAGAATGTTTTTTGGCCTCCAGGGTCCTTCAGTTTTAAGCTCTGTCTACAGAAATTGCCTATTTGAGCCTTCAAGGACAGACCTGGCATTTAAGTTATGGCACACTAATGGTATCAAATCTATCGGTGATTTGTATCTAGATAACACCTTCTGCTCCTTTCCTCAACTTATTACAAAATACAATCTACCTAATCACCACCTTTTTTGCTTTTTTCAAATTAGGGACTATGTGAAGAAGCAGTTTCCCCACTTCCCAAACCGCCCCCCAGAAACCCTTTTAGACACTCTTTTGACCACAGATATCAACGCTGGGAGGTGCATTTCTGTGCTCAACACCAACTCTTTCCGCCACTAAAATGACTTGGGAAAACAGCCTTGGGATCACCTTATCGGAACAACAATGGGATTTGGCGCTATCTTTAGTGCACTTGTCATCCATATGTGCTCGGCATAGGTTAATTGAATGCAAGGTCTTATACAGAATAGAATAGACTTTATTGATCCCACAGTGGGGAAATTCACTTGTCACAGCAGCACCATCACTCAAAAGGTAATTAGAAGAAGATAAAAACAAGGATGCATGTATATACACATAGGCAGTAATCTAGTATTGTAATCTTAGATCACTAAAAAACCACAAATAAAAGATAAAAACAGACTTGGTACCAACACTATGCAGCATACTGTAAGAGACACAGACAACAATCTGAATCCGGTATTGCACAAGTATAGAACACATGAATATTGCATTGGTGTTATTGTGTACCAGGATGATACCAGCACAGCTTAAACTGAGGACTTATACACTCCTACAGCAGAGGGGATGAAGGATCTGCGATAGCGCTCAGTTTTGCATCTGGGATGTCTCAGTCTACCTCTGGAGGAGCTGTCCATGATCTCCACAGTGGAGTGCAGTGGATGGGAGGGGTTTCTTAAGATGGAGGTCATCTTCCCCAGCATCCTCCTTTCACACGTCTCCTCAGGATCCATTATACGAATGCTAGACTAGCTAAAATCTATCCTTCAGTTAGCGATGCCTGTAGTAGATGTTTATTGTCACCAGCCAATCACTTACACATGTTCTGGTCTTGCCCAAAACTGTCTGCATTTTGGTCAGACATTTTTGCTACGCTGAGCGCAGCCTATGGTAGAGCCATTGTGTCTAATCCCCTATCTGCAATTTTTGGCCTTCCACCCACCACTGATTTACCACAAATGTTAAAGAGAGTTGTGGCATTTACAACCCTTCTTGCCCGTAGGCTGATTTTGTTAAACTGGAAACATCCCCAACCCCCTTCACACATCCACTGGATCAGGGAGGTGCGGCACAATCTAAAGGTCGAGAAACTAAGATTCTCTTTTAAAGGGTCTGTTAATTTATTTAATGCTACCTGGAACCCTTTCATACTTTACACAGAGTCTCACTAACTGGAATCAGGTACTGAGCATGAATATTGATAATTGCACATGTGTGCATATCTATACATTTTATTTCTTTATTTTTCTTTCTCCTGTTTCTTTGGGGTCCCCACTGGTATTGTCTTCTGAGTGTGTGTGTGCGTGTGTGTATGTGTGAGTTGTTTTTGTTAATGTAGTCGGTAGAGGTGGGAGGGTTGGGTGTGTTTTGGGGTTTAACATACAGTGGAATTTCTTAAATATATATATTTTTCAATGTACAGCGCATTCTGTATGTTTGTTTATACTTGAAATGTTCAATAAACAAAGTTGGAAAAAAAAATCTCTCTCTGGGTCATAAGAGGCATGTTTACATTCCTAATATCAGGCAAAACAATGAAAACAAACTTTTCCACCTCCACACATTGAATAAATAGTTTTATCAGGACTGTATAACAACTTTATGCCCGACCAAACACAATAACCCCAGTGAAATCATTTATTACTTACCTAGCCATTAGCAGCACGGCTAGGTCAGAGTCCGTAGTTCATGCTGTTCTTTCTAAAAGAGCTCTCCAGCGAGGAAAAGACGGCCCAATAATAACTCTGGTCTTTGCTCGTGCTCTATATTCCTCTGATACGGAATTTCGCTTTTAGAACACGCGTTTTTTTGCCCCCTTTGGCGTTAAAATGCGCATTCAAGACGCACATTTTGGCGGATATAACGCGCGTTTAGAACGCTCGCTTTTTTATCCCTTTGGCTTGCCATATATTGCTATAAAGCAACACGCAGTCAGTACTTCCGGTGGCGACCCAGAGCTCAAAAACTGTATAGTGCGGAAAACAGACGTGGGACCCCCCCCAACACTATCACAGGTTCAAAAATGAACATAATAGATGATAGTGTGACGCTAAAACTTTACAAAAAAGCATAATTTTAAGGTGTAAAAGTTGCGGAATGTTACTTTAAGCACATTAAAAAGTACTTGAGGCCTATGATAATTAGAGGAAACCAAGTTTGACATGTAAGCAGTTTTTGCCGCCTTAACAGCTGTCTGAGAGGAGACAACTCCTCAGTATCTGTAGTGATTCATGCAACCTGTCCTTCCATCTTCTTTCTGCACGCTGGCAGTCACACCTAATAGCACATGTAAGCTTATTAAGCCATGGCTCTGATGCTGGCCTAGGGCGGAAAAGTCTGACAGAAGCAATTTTGTCCAAAGTCCCTTCACAGGTAGAGTTAAACAAGTCCATCAGGTCCTCAGTACAATCAGAACTGGGACGGTTTATTTCAGAGTTACTAAAGGCAGCCTAAAACAAAGAAATAGTGGAAGAATTGGACACACGACCAAACTTTCCAGGAAGGGGGGGCTCTACCACTTCACGAATCATAATTGAAAATATCACAGGAAAGTGGTCAGACATTTACAGGTTTGGAATGTCATTAATACAAATCTCCAATCCAAGCGTCAGCACCAAATCCAATGTGTGTCCTTTTTCATGGGTGGGGCCAGCAACCCACTGCGTCAAGTTGAAGGACTCTAAAACATTTAAAAAGTCCTTGACCAAAGGCTTAGAATCACAGCATAGGTGAATATTAAAATCCCCAAGAATTAACAGTCGATCAGACTTGAGAACAATACCAGCCATAAAATCAGAGAACTTAGGAGAATGATAGATCAGTGCACACAGCACAGGAGAACTCAGCTTCAGCTCCAGCAGCTGCAGTTCAAAACCCTGATAGGAGTTAGTGAGTGGAATCTGGTGACAGCGGGCCTTAGAATTAAAAACAGTTGCAAGACCTCCACCTCTGCCAGAGGTTCGAGGGAGGCTGGTGAAGGAAACGTCCGGTGGAACAGCTGACTCACCACGAATCCACGTCTCCGTCAGAAACAGCAGGTCCAACTGCCATGACTTAATAAAGTCATTCAAGATAAACATTTTATTCGTTACTGACCTGACATTAAATAAAGCCATGTCAAGAGAAAAAACTGTAGCCTCCGTGCATGGATGCATCTGGGTAAGGGAGCAGAGGTTCGCATGGACCACACCGCATCCATGTATCCTAGACCGCTTGGGCGGGCACTGAAACACTGCGTCGGATCCTTCTGGAAACACCTGACGGAGCCAGCGACAGGAATGGCCTAATGAGCCGGCACCACCAGGAGCACGACAAAGGTAAGCCCTGACTTTGATCAGCGCTCCAGTGCGCTTTCCACCGCCGGCCCAGGATTCCCGGAAGCAGGGTAAAGGAACAAGGGGTCGAGGGCCCGTACTTCAGGCTCATCGCCGGTGGGTAACCCCAAGGAGGAGTCTGGGTCAGATTTGGACATGGCTCCGGATCGGCCCAGGCGGGGTCGGAGCCGGTATACGGATCCAAAGATACCTCTACTATTTGATGCGCTTCGAGCGAATAGCCAAAACATGGAAATGGCTGTCAAGTGAGTGGGCCTGTAGGCTTGTTCCTCTGCTCTCAGGAAAAGCGCTGGAGGCCTATACCGCTATGGACAAAGAAACGGCGCACCGTTATGTGGATTTAAAGGATGCTTTGCTAGCGAAGTCCAAGACCAAGCTTCGTTGAATCAACGTTTATTTGAGAAATCCCCTCTTTTTCCCCCGCTTTACAGGCCCGTGTGACTCCATTTCACCCGGATCGTGACGTCAAACAATCTCACTCACTTCCGCTCTACAACAGCGATTCTTAAAGCCATGCACAGCCCCTCCCACTGGGCGTTTCACAACAAATCTACAAACATCCCTACATCAATACATAATAACAATCCCCACTTATAAACCCACATACTTTTCAAACAATAATACATAATACACAGTGAACAAAATAAACAAACAGGTTTATAATTTCATGCCCACTTCACATTTGTACCCACTTAAATCATTCTTGTCCTAACCATGTCTCCCTGTCTTCTGTATGTATGAATCTACCAGTTGTTTCCCAAGTGTGCACCCTTGGTTATTGAAATACATAGGATTACGGAAGTAAAAGAAAAACACAACAGAATGTAAATGCATATGGATGTGTAGTCTAAGTGTGTGTGTGTGTGTGTGTGTTAAGCTACACCCGGATGGGGCAGGGTCGCTCCATCACAGTATCCCCTCCGTCCCGTAGGTTGATGAAGAGCGGCAACCTGAAAAGGTGGTCTGCCACCACATTGGCCCTCCCCGGACGATGCCGAACAATAAACCTAAAGGGATGTAGGGAAAGATACCAACTCATAAGGCGACTGTTGTGATCCTTCGTGGTATTGATCCAGGCTAACGCCCGATGATCTGTCTCCAGGTCAAACTCTCTACCTAAAAGGTAGTAACACAGACTCTATAAGGCCCACTTTATAGCCAGTCCCTCTTTCTCCCCAGTCGAGTACCTGGTTTCATGAGGCTGTAATTTTCGACTCAGATACAACACTGGTTGTTCTTCTTCTGGTGCTCCCTGAGCCAGAACGGCCCCCAGGCCAACCTCTGAGGCATCTACTTGCAGTAAGAAACGTTCTTGAAAGTCCAGACTCCGGTCAAGAGGTGCAGAACACAGGCGTTCTTTAAGGTTGTTAAAAGCTGTTTCACAATCCTTTGTCCACACAACTGGGTTTTTCCCTCCTTTGGCTGTCAGAGCCGTGAGGGGTGCTGCCACTGTAGCAAACTGGGGCACAAAAGGTCGGTACCACCCTGCCAGCCCCAAAAAGGACTGAACAGCCTTCTTGGTCTGTGGTCGAGGATATTGCTGGATGGCTTCCATTTTGTCCATTTGGGGGCCATGTTCCAACAGGTATCCCAGATACTTTGTTTCCTGTTTAGCCCACTCACATTTGGAAACATTGCTTCTTGGATCCTCTTCAGAATGTCAGGTAAATGTAGGACATGCTCCTCCCATGTCTGACTGAACACCACCACATCGTTAAAACAAGCTGCGCTGTACTCCTCACAGCCGTGAAGGACGTTGTCCTTTAGTCTTTGGAAGGTGGCCGGAGCACCATGTAAGCCAAAGAGCATCACCTTAAACTGATATAGTCCCATCGGTGTTTGAAAGGCAGTATGAGACTTACTCTCCTCTTGAAGTGGTACCTGCCAGTACCCTTTACATATGTCCAAGGTGGTGATGTACATGGCTCCTCTGATGTTTTCCACCAAATCATCCACCCGGGGCATGAGATATGCATCAAGCTCAGAGACAGCATTCAGTTTTCTAAAGCCTATGCATATTCAAAGAGCCCCGTCTTTCTTGAAGGGCAGCAGTAGCTCAGGAGGTAGAGCAGGTTGTCCAGTAAACGGAAGGTTGCAGGATCGATCCCGGCTCCGGCCAGAGAATGCTGCTGTGTGTCCTTGGGCAAGACACTTAACCCACCTTGCCTGCTGGTGGTGGTCGGAGGGACTGGTGGCGCCAGTGCTCGGCAGCCTCGCCTCCGTCAGTGCGCCCCAGGGCAGCTGTGGCTACATCGTAGCTCATCCCCACCAGCGTGTGAATGTGTGTGTGAATGGGTGAATGACTGATTGTGTTGTGAAGCGCCTTGGGGGGTTGTAGAACCCTAAGAAGGCGCTATACAAATACAGGCCATTTACCATTTACCATTTGAAGGTGATGACCATAGGACTGCACCATGCTGAGGTGGATGGCTCAATCACCCCCAGCGTCAACATTTCAGCAACTTCTTGCTTCATCCTTCCCACCAGTTGTTGTGGAATCTGATAAGGGCGTTGTTTAATGGGCCGCCCATCCCTAAGACAAATAATATGCTTGGTGAGAGTCATTCTCCCCGGCTGAGCTGAAAAGAGAGTGGGGACCTCCTCAAACATCCGTAATAGGCGGGTGGCTTCTTTCGTGCCTTTCGGAGGGTTTTGACTGTAACCCATGACACTGCTAAATGAAGCAAGCCTCGAAGTGGGGCTTCAAGGACACGCCCCCTTCCTGCTCGATACAAGCCTCGAAGCCTCACTTCATTTGTCCCATTACTATGTTGATGTTTTGTTGCATTAAGCAGCAAAATAAGCCCAGTTTTTGTGCTGAAGCAGGGAAACAACTAAAACACGTTGGATATGGAATATTGAGGACCAGGTTTAGAGAGCTGGTGTAAAAAATAGGCGTCATTGTTTTTATTTCAATAGCTGGTGGGCCGGTCTCGGCTCAACATGCCCGGGCTGATATTTTATCCAGTCCAGCCCTGCATGTAGGATGGCTTGCCAGGCAGGCAAGTCCTACATCGACAACATAAGATGTAAAACTCAGTGTTTGAGAGATGCCTACTCAGCCTCAAAGCTTTATAGGGCTCACTAGTGAAGAACCTTCATATATGGAGGATGACATTTAGAAAGTAGATGATCAGAATCACTTATTGGCCAAAATTGTAAAACAAGGAATTTGGTTGATATTTCATACGGTCACAACCTTAGTGACAAAACAGTAAACAAAATAACCACATGACAATTGAACAAGATTATTTTTATTCATAAATATAGAAATACAGCAGCAAAAGTAAAAAAAAAACAATGTTTAGGTAAATGAAATGTCTGTTCGCACCTGCTGAAGGAGGTGGTCAGCCAGCTGGGAGGTCAACAACGAGCCGGGGAATGGTGTTTTTGGTGACAGCATGTGACAAACAAACCTTTTGACTCTGCTCTTCACTCATATTGTCCATGAACCCTCAGCCCAACGTGGAAGCAGTGAAGTCAGCTCTGTAGACTAGGGATGTGAATCTCCACCACTGAGGCCGATTCGATACGTATCTCGATACGCTACCAGCGATACGATACATTAACGATACGGTGAAACCCTCTGACGATACGATTCGATACGATTCATCCCTGCTGACGATTCTTTAATGATTTGAAAACGATTTTTGTTTCGATACATTTCATGATGCTATTTTAAACGATTCAACACATTAAAAAGATTTTCCAGCCCACATCTGATTTTTAAATATCAAAATTATTTTCCCTCTCCTCTGTGAAGGATGTATTTGATCCTCTATTGTTCAATTCAATTCAATTCAATTCAGTTTATTTCTATAGCGCCAAATCACGACAAGAGTCGTCTCAAGGCACTTCACAAAGTAAACATTTCAATACAGTTCAGTTCATTAAGCCAATCAGTAAAAAAGTTTCCTATATAAGGAACCCAGCAGATTGCATCAAGACACTGACTAGTGTCATTGTGTTGGTACAATCCTCATACTAAGCAAGCATTTAGCGACAGTGGGAAGGAATCCATCCGCTATGACTCACTGGGGGTTGAGAAGACAGAGCAGGCACAGGCACACCCCACACCCACACCCACACCCACACACACACACACACACACACACATCAAGTAGTGTTTCTATGGCTACACTGTGATTTCTTAGTAGAAGTTCTATTTAGTAAGAGAAACTTTATTGTCTTTATCTGAGTGAATCTATAATTAATTCAATAGGTGAACTAATAGTAGCACATTCTATGTTAAAGAAAGTGAGATGTAATATCAGGAGAGGGAGAATGTTCAGTGGTTGGCAGCAGTGTGCCAGCCGATGGCCCCCTCCATGAGGCCACCACAGCTCAGCAGAACGCCAGTGTAGCTTCTTCTGGGGAGAAAAACACTTAGAGAGAAAATAAAGTTGACAGCTGAAATAACAGGAAATAATGCAATTAGAGAGTGGTGGTAGAAGAGAGAAGCAGAGTGTGGAAAGCTGTCTC
>SSNS01000804.1:102975-135113 GCA_006937985.1 Aphyosemion australe
CCATAAAGTCGTTGCTGCTGAAGGCTAAGGGAATAGCTGGCTCAGAGCTATGATTCTGTGTAAGTTTAGCAACTGTACTGAAAAGAAATTTAGGATTATTCTTATTCTCCTCAATTAGTGACGAATAATATGCAGTTCTAGCTTGTCGAAGCTTATTTTTATAAAGCACTAGACTATTTTTCCAGGATAAGTAGAACTCTTCCCGGTGTGTAGAGCGCCATGTTCTCTCCAGTTTTCTAGAGGTTTGTTTTAAAGTACGCAGTTCAGAATTAAACCAGGGAGCCAACTTCCTGTGCTTAATGACCTTCTTTTTTAAAGGGGCAACATTGTCTAATGCCACACGTAAAGAGGAAGTAACACTATGAACTAGACCGTCAATTTGTGAAGGGCTAGAAATGAAATAGTTGCCCTCTGCTAAGTTACACTGAGATTCTGAAGACAGTAAAGATGGAACAGCTGCTTTAAAGTTTGCTACAACGTTATCAGATAAAGATCGACTATAGTGGAATTTACTCTCATGTCTGGAGAACTCGGTTATAATAAACTCAAAAGTTATCATAAAATGGTCCGACAAGACAGGATTGTGTGGAAATACTGTTATCTCCTCACACTCTATACCATATGTCAGCACAAGGTCTAATGTATGATGGCAGGAGTGGGTGGAGCTATGGATTGTTTTTGATTAATCAATAAATGCAACATTAAAAGACAATGCACTTCATCAGTGATATTTACATATTATACATATTTTTATTGCTACAATACTTGAAATAAGGGGGCTGAAACTAGGTTTAGACACTGACTGCTCAGAAAAACAGAATCAGAAAATGATTAGAGTTCATCATATAATTATTAGGAATTATTATGAAACAGTAAAAATTTGAAAACACTTCTAAATATTGTAATGATTCATATGTGGGAATATTAAAAGCTGTTGTAGCCTAATGTTTAACCTTGTGCAGTCCGTTTCTGGACCCACACAGGTGCATGGGCACACACTGGACCTTGTATGAACTCATGGCCTTTCTGTACTACATGTTCAACTTTGTGACGCAGTGTTTTCTGACCATATGCCAGTTGTTTTTGACGTCCCACTGGGGTGTGGTTTTAAATCAGAAATTTCTGTACGCCGACATCGGGCAATTAATTCGACCACTGCTGCTGAGTTTTCTGCAGCCTTTAACCAGTCCCCATTGGTAGATGATCCCTCCTGTTCTGATTGGGATGCCGATGAGTGGTGTTCCCGCTTTGACTCACTATGTTTGATGATTTTGGACAGTATTGCTCCACTGAAGCTCAAGAAACCTAAATCTCGATCTGAGCCCTGGCTGAATGACTCCACTCGTGCAGCAAGGCGCGAGTGCAGGAGGGCTGAGCGAAGATGGAAAAAGGATAGACTACAAATTTCCTTCCAAATGCTAAGAGACTGTCTGCATAATTATCAGAAATGTGTTAAAACAGCTAAGGCTGCATATTTTGCAGACATGGTTTGGGCAAATAAGGACAATCCACGTGTTCTTTTTAACTTAGTGAATGCTGCCCTAAATGTTCCAGAATCAGCTTTGGTTGAGGCTTCACCTGCAGTGTGTGAAAATTTTCTTACATTTTTTATAAGCAAGGTTTTAGACACTAGGGCTCTTGTTAGCCCTTCATCTGCTACACTGTCTGAGGTGGTCACATGCTCACAGTTATTTTGGCAGTTTGTGCCTGCGACCCCCTCTTATTTGGAAAGGGTGGTTAGTCAACTGAAGCCTGCTGGTTCACCAAATGACTCTATCCCCCCTCACCTGTTTAAAGAAGTATTTGCTACTACTGCATCTTGCATTTCGCATATAATTAATACTAGCTTGGCAAACGGGGTGGTGCCGGGGAGTTTTAAACAAGCAGTTGTCCAGCCAGTAATTAAAAAGCCTGGTCTTGACCCAACTGATCCATCGAATTTCCGACCTATTTCCAAGCTCCCCTTTTTGTCCAAACTTTTGGAAAAAATTGTCTTTGAACAACTAAAAGGGTTTCTAGATGAGCATGGGATTCCTGAGGTTTTTCAGTCTGGCTTCATAAAGGGCCACAGTACTGAAACAGCACTGCTGAGGGTGGTAAATGACATCTTGCTGTCCTCTGATTCCGGTCATACTGTAGTCTTGGTGCTTCTCGACTTGACCGCAGCCTTTGATACGGTAGACCATGGAATTCTCTTGAGTCGCCTGGAAAATACTGTTGGTATCCGTGGGGTGGCTCTGAAATGGTTTCATTCCTACTTGTCTGACAGGAGTTTCTGTGTTAAAATTGGTGACTCAGTGTCCTCCACAGCTCTCCTGACATGTGGTGTTCCTCAGGGGTCCATTGTTGGGCCGCTGTTGTTCACTTTGTACCTGCTTCCCTTGGGGGCTATTTTTCAACGGTTTGGGGTGCCTTTTCACCTCTATGCGGATGATAGCAAATCTACGTGCCCCTTAGCCGTGAAAACAATTTTTGTGCAGTGAAATTATTGGATTGTATAGCCACGGTTAAATCATGGATGTCTGAGAACTTTTTGTATTTTAATGAAACCAAAACTGAGGTCTTACAGATTGGCCCTAGACACGCAGGTGGTACTGACCGTTTGGATTTGGGACCGTTAACCCAGTTTCTTAAGCCCACTGTCTCTAATCTTGGGGTGAAAATGGATAGACATTTCTGTTTTGATAAACACATAAGCTCGGTGGTGAGTGCTAGCTTTTTTCACCTGAGACAGCTAGCAAAGATAAAAACATCCTTATCACGACATCATTTTGAGATTCTTATCCATGCTTTC
Organism: Aphyosemion australe; assembly: GCA_006937985.1. Lineage (NCBI taxonomy): Eukaryota > Metazoa > Chordata > Actinopteri > Cyprinodontiformes > Nothobranchiidae > Aphyosemion > Aphyosemion australe. Next base: position 105,770 of record SSNS01000804.1, read on the forward strand.
GTGACGACTAGGCTTGACTACTGTAACGCCCTCTATGTGGGCATCAGCCAGTCTTTGATTTCACGTCTGCAGCTGGTTCAGAACGCTGCAGCACGTCTTTTAACAGGTACTCGTAAGCATGACCATATTTCACCGGTCCTATCAGCGCTTCATTGGCTCCCGGTCAGGTACCGAATTGATTTTAAAATGTTGTTGTTTGTTTTTAAATGCCTAAATGGCCTTGCCCCGCACTACCTATCAGAATAGATGACTTTGCATGTGCCTGTGCGGTCTCTTCGATCAGCTGAGCGTGGGCTACTTGTGGTTCCCCAGACCAAACGCAAAAGCAGAGGAGACAGAGCTTTCTCTGTGATTGGTCCCAGGTTGTGGAATGAGCTGCCTACAAATGTCAAACAGGCAGACTCTCATTGTGTTTAAATCTCACCTGAAGACTCACCTTTTTTCTCTGGCTTTTGATTTAAGTGGTTGGTTTTATTGTGATTTGTATGATCTTGTTGCCACTGTATTATTTTAGTTATTCTATTTTATACTTTTTTATTTTTTATCTTTTTACATTTTATTGTACAGCACTTTGGTACCGTTTTCTGTTTTTTATTAGTGCTTTATAAATAAATTGGATTGGATTGGATAATGTTACTGTTCCTTTAAGAGAAAAGTCCAAGCTGAGATGTGAGTTCATTGCAGCTGTTTATTGGACTTCTCTGAACCAAAATGTCATTCTGTCTGTTGTTTAGTTCTGCACAAATGTTACAATAATAAGGAATTATCTTAAATGACCTCACACAAAGCTTTAGTTGCACAGATCAACAAGAATGCTTGGAAGAATACGCTGCTGCAGAAACCGGTCACACATACGTTGGTTAATATTGTCCCACGAGGGACTTTCTAACTGCGGCTGCGCACCACCTGGCCTCCGCTAAAAGAGAAGGATGGTGCGTTCAATGCGCCTCAAAAAACGAGGACATAGCAGGTAAACAGTGAAGTAATCGATGTAACCGTGGTTGTTGTTTTTGTTTAAAACAGACTAACATAATTTATTAAATCTAAAATCACAAAAACTAGCATTCCCATTAGCCTCAATGCTAATCATTTAGACCAGGCCTATTCAATTATTTCTCTTTTGGGCCAGATTTCTAAATCGTGGATCAGCTTAGGGCCGGATACCCAAATCTTCATTATGTATTTTACTGACAACATTTAAATATTAAATTTTAATATTTTGACTGATATTATTACCTCCACCACTACTACAAATACAACTAAAAATAACAGCAATGCACGTCTTCTAATTGTTTTAATGATCTGTATCAATTCAACAGTTGCAGAGCTGGTAATACAAACATTTTTATGGTTTTTAACCTGCATTAACTTGATTGCAGCTACTAAATGAAAAGTAACAATAATAGCATAGCAGCTATGCAAAATAAACATATGCGACAAGGTAGACAAACGAGGGCCCTGGCGGGACTCGAGCCTCAGACTCCCCAGGTGAGAGTCACGTGCGCTAACCAGTCAGCCAAACAGATATCCCTGTGGCCAGGCAGCCCAGGTGCATGATCAACTGGGATCCAGTGACAGGACGCTCACTGTCACACATATTTGTCCATCCAAGCTGGATTAAAAGCAGATTTTAGATTTTTTTGGGAAGCCTCCAGAAAACAAAAGAAGATGCAGCAACAGTGAGTTATGAGGTAAATTGTCATGTATGCGGTCCAATATAGTGTGTTTACAGTTTATTTTGTATTTCAGAGACTTTTTAACAAGGACACATTTGTCCCTCATTCTCCACCTCTAAACCCACGTTTCCTCATTTCCGTCCACGAATAAAACGCTTGCTGCGCTTTGGCCTCAGACTCCAGCTGCGGGTCTCCTTTTCCCGTCTTCCAGCTAAACAGCTGATCTGTCTGCTGGACATCCATCCTTCTCATCCTCCTTTATACATAAAACCACTACCCTCTATCTCCCTCCCACCTCTGAACGTCAGGAATCGAGAACGCACACTGAGGCTGCGCTCTCTCTCCCTGGAGCGAGGAGGTTCCCAGCCCCGCCCTGCCCACCTCTTGGAGACCCATGTCTGTCTATATATGTTGCCCCCCCTCTACCCCCCCCCTCTTTGTTTCTAGTTATCTGGCAGTGTTTTTATTTTGATTTTTCTGTATTAATTCTTAATCTAGCTCACTGCCTGTTATATGTCATGATTCTAGTTTTAGTCACTACTCATTTAGTCAGTCTTAAATGTTAGCTGGTTTTACTAGTTATACTGCCTCAGTTCTCAGGTCACCCTTAAACAATCATTTATGCACTTAGTGACTTCTGGTTGACCTTGATACCCTATCAGTACCACCACTGATCTCAGCTACATTTAGTCTCACTCAAGTTCTGTTTAGTTCTATAATAATAATTTCTTGGTCCTCATTGTCCAAGCGAAGCTCTGCTAGTCTAGATGAAGCTCTGTTAGTATTATGTTAAGAGTTTCTAGCTTTAGTTGTCCATTGTCTATTGTTTGTATGTTCTGTTTTGTAATGTCTTATTTGTTTGTAAAGCGCTTTGAGTTGCCTTCGGGTAGGAAATGCGCTATATAAATAAAACTGCCTTGCCTTGCCTAAACTACAGAGAAGTAACTATCTATCTGTCACAGATCGCTCCAATATCTAAAGTTTTGCCGTCAATGTCTGTCTCAGTGTTTTCTCCGCCATTCTGTACAGCATCAACGAGATCAAATTCTCACCTGAGCTTCCACACCTTTCCAAAGGATGCAGAATTGCAGAAACAGTGGGTTGTTAAAATCAGGAGAGATCATTTTATTGTTTCAAGTACTTCCCGCATGTGTTCGCGACACTTTGTTGCTGCTGAGTTGATTGAGCCTCCCACCCCTGCTGGACGACGACGACTGCAACCCGGAGCTGTTCCTATACTTTTTCAGTGGAATAACTATAATATCCCAACCCCACGACCTGGAGTGTGGGAAAGAACAGAGCGTCCGCCCAACACTGATCCAACTGAGATGCAGACTGACTCTGATGGTGAGCCACTGCCGTGTCATGAACATGATTACTGCGCCAGCACTGAGCCTGCTGCCCTTGATCTGTCCCTCAATGAAAATGATGAGCTACGAGAGGAGATATCAAGGCTCCGAAAACAAGTTGAGGAATTAACCCCCTGCAGCAAGTTCTGTTTGCCTCTGATGAGGACATACGATTCTTTACCAGGTAAACAAGCCATGTGTGTTAGTTAGACCCATAGAGCAACAGGGCTATAATGTTAAAAGCAGCTTAAGGTAAAAATAATATCTGGGTGAACGAAGCTGAAGTTGGTTTTCATTTCTGGTTGGCGTTTAGTATATGGCAATTCCAACTAAATTTTCCACTTAGTGAGGATCTTTAATCTGCTATAATATCCTCTGTGTTGTACGTTTATAATATGACCTTAATTAAAGGTGCTCAGGAAGTTTGAATTGCCATTTACTAAATGGGAAACTGAAATGGGAACCAACTTCAGCTTCATTCTGCATGAAGTTATTTGTGTGTGGTCCAGGTTCTGGTCATAGTTATTAAATGTTCCAGTCTAGAGTTGTATAATTGATGACAATTAAGATCATATGACTACATATTTGCAGTTCAATGTTGAGTATTTCTGGCAGTTATGTAAAGCTTGTTTGGGTCATCAAATGTGACCTGAGTAATGATCAATAATCTATCCTAACTCGTATGTTCCACAGATTTGCATGTCACGCTCACCTGATGGGCTTCTGGAAGCAAATCGAGCCAGCCACCCTCGATATGATACGTGTAACTAGAGCATCGAGTGTAGCGAAGACTGATCATGCCCCTCACTCTGCCAGTACAACGGTAAATGTTTTGTTTTTGTCCTTACAAAGCGTGTCATCATTTTCAGATTAATCCATGTATGAAATACATTTTGATAGTCATAATGTGTTTCTTATTTTCCAGGTTCTTCAACCAATCAATGAGTTCTTCCTGTTTATGAATTACCTGTCACTGGGACTGACCCAAAAGGATTTGGCCCACAGATTTAGAATCCATTGGTCAACTGTTAGTCGCATTGTTAACACCTGGGCCAACTTCCTTTATACTGTGTTAGGAGCTGTGAATATTTGGTTAGATGAAGACACCATGAAAGCTCACCTCCCAGATGTGTTCCAGGATTACGCCGACACTCGGATCATTCTAGATTGCACAGAACTACGATGCCAAAAGAACAGGAGGGAGGCTGTTCTGGTGGTGAGCTTTGACAGCGCTCCCAGCCAGCCAACAAATGACACGACAGCAACAAGTCGGGTGACGCTCTGAGAAAGACTTAAATGCAGTTGAAACTGTCAACAGGTATGATAACATCTCTAAAACCATGTTTATCTTCTAAATGAAAAAAAGGAATATTAATGTGATTAATTGTATGTTTTCACTTTTATTAAAATTAACAGAACACAATACACATTTACTTTCTTAATTTTAATGTATGTAAAAATGAAATGATTACAATAGAGAGAATAACATGATTTAATGTTTGAATTCATGTCTTCATTTGTGTTTTTAATTACTTCTGCATGGAGAGGTATTTTGGCATGTAAGTGTTAAAGAAAAACATGTCACACATCTTTTTCATCTCATTCAATACAGCCTTATCTCTGTATATGCGCTGCACAAACATGTCATTATGGGCACAGATAACAAAATCGCACCACTGCATACCGGTGATCAATAACTGGCCCTGAACTTGCCAATAATAACAGTGGCTCTCTTTCAGTTTGTGTAAGCCTTGTGTCATTTTGAGGTATTTGCAATCTACATAGCTTTGTGAATTTGGGCATTTAATTTCTACTAGCCCAAATGATGGACGTTCGAGCGGGTCATATACAAGCCCATCAGGCGACGCACCCAGCCAAGATGCATCTGGATGATCGCAAGCCCACACTTGGTCAGGTTCAGGTTTTTCAGAACTGCATAGTCCTTTAAGGCGCCCGTTTCCATTACCATTCCCCTCTTCATGTGTGCAGTCTGTCTTGTCCTTCGAATGATTCTTTCTGCCAAGCTCTCTGCAGTCCCAGGACCTCTAACATGGCTCACCTCTCTGAAATGCGAGGCAGTCACTCTTTCTCTCCGAAGCGAATGCCACTCGGGTGTGGCACTTTGGCATCTCGTTGCCTCCTCAATGAGGTGCGACTGTGACAAGGAGCTCAGGTGTAGCTGTTCTTGGTGTGTTGGCACAAATGAACATTCAGTCCGGTTCAGGTGGTAACCTTCTAGTGGCACACTCGGGAATGGAGGTGCATCCTCATGTATGACAACACTGTCAGATGGAGGTATTGGTTGTTGATAAGACAGCACACTGCCAGCTTGTACCTTCCCAAAGAGGGAGTCCACAAGTGGCTTGTCAGCTGAGATGTTCGTTGTGCAGATGAGTGGAAGGGATTCTGCTTTCATTCCAGCGTAGGCAGGACCAGGATTCAGTGTGGCTGGGTGTGGGAGCTCACCGCTATAATCCTTGTGCGGTGTTGTTCGCAGAGACGTTCCTGTCAGCTGTGGAACTGCGTGTACACCGAAGCAGCTTAAAAGAATGCACGGGAGGCATCAGCTTCATTTCTGCAAGCACACACACAAAACGTGACTTCCTTTCCTTTATTTGAAGTCTCGCGTTACCACGCGGAGGAAACAAAAAACACAAACAGGAAATGCCCTTCCAAAATAAAACTCTGAGAAATGAGAGCATACATATTTATCTTAACACCCCCACTTGCGCTCACTTTGTCAGCTTCTCTAACTTAATCAGTGTCATGCTTACAATCCAAACATATATTTTTCAAACTGAGATAACTTTGCTTTCGTTGCGGGCTTCGTCATAACATCTGCAACCATCAGACCCGTTGGACAATACTCCAAAATCAAGTCACCAGCTTTGATTGTTGATCTTATAAAATGATATTTGATATCGAAATGTTTACACCTCTGTCTGTTAATAGGATTTCTTGCCAATGATATTGTTCCTTGATTGTCCTCAAAAATCTTTGGAGGTTCCTTTTGATGTTCACACATAGTCTTGCAAAAGTTGTTTAAGATACAAACATTCTTGTGCTGTTGCTGCCAAAGCTATGCATTCGGCTTCACAAGTGGATAACGCTACAGTCGGCTGTTTCTTTGTCTTCCACGATACTAAAGAACCTCTTTCACTTAGGCTTATACAGTAGCCTGTGGTACTCCTCCTGTCAGTCTCATCTGCTGCTCAATCTGAGTCACTGTGAGCTTGGATTCTCAGACCCTTGTCACTTCTTTTGTAACTCAAGGTTTTGTCTCCCGTTTGTTTCAGGTATCTCAGAACATGTTTAACAGTAGTCCAACGTTCTATGGTAGGTTCTTTAAGATGTTGCGATAGCTTGCTTACAACAAACCTCAAATCTGGACGTGTGCAAGAGGTTAAGTAAATAAGGCTACCTATTGCCTCTCTGTACTTCCTGCTATCTTCCATTTTCTCTGCATCTTTGTTGTAGGTTAACTCACAAGGGGTTAATCTTGGTTTACACTCCTGCATTTGAAACTTTTCCAGGATCTTTCCCACATATTTCTCTTGAGACATTTTTATACACTGTTCAGTTTGCTCAAACTCTATGCCAAGAAAATGTTTGAGTTTACCCATATCTTTCATTTTGAATCTTGCAGTATCAGTTCCTTCACAGCTTTTAAAACACTCTCATCACTTGCTGCAGTGATAATATCATCAACCCAAATGATTAGGATCACTTTGTCTTTTGCTTTTCTTGTGTAAACACAATGATCTGCAGAAGTCTGAATAAAACCATTCTCTGTTAGACAGTCATGTAACGTTTCATTCCAGTTTCTGCCTGATTGCTTAAGCCCATAAAGTGATTTGTGCAGCTTGTAAACCAGTTTTTCGTTAGATTCCCCTGTTATTTCATAACCTTCTGGCTGCTCAACGTACACTTCAAAGTCTATAGGTGCATGCAAGTATGCAGTTTCCACGTCCATTTGATGTAAAATCATATTGTCCTGTATTGCACACTGCATCAAAACCCTTATGCTTGTAAGGTTTGCTGTTGGGGAAAAGGTTTCTTCATAGTCTATTCCGAGACTCTGGTTATAACCTTTGGCTACGTACCGTGCTTTGTATTTGTCAGATCCATCACTATTATTTTTCTTTACGTACACCCATCTACCCCCCACTACTTTCTTTCCCTCAGGTAATCTGGTTAGGGTAAACGTGTTGTTTTCCCTCAATGACTGCATCTCTTTATCCATCGCAGCTTTCCACTCTTTTGAGTTGGAGAACCGTAGAGCTTCACTGAATGTGGTAGGTGGGTTACACATCAATCGATAACAATAGTTAGTTAACGTAGCATCCAACTCTTCCCCTGACACATAGTCGTCAAGATAGCTTGGCTTCTTTCTTTCCCTAGTAGGGTATCTCCTGGTGTTTTCAGTCTCGTCACTAGATGGCATCTGACTGGTTGTTTTTGGTTGATTGCCATTATCTGTTTCCTGTGAACTGTCATCTGACCTTCCTCTGTTTGTTTTTGGTCTCTCTCTCACTTGGATGTCCTCATCCTCTGGTGTCATGTCTGTCAGCGTTTGCCTTTCCTCACTACTTTTGGTCATAAACTTAACCAACCTGAACTTCTGCACTTTTGCACTGTCGGGGAAATAAATTTTGTAAGCTGGACTATTCTTATCGTAGCCTACGAAAATACCTTTTGTACACCTGGAATCCAACTTTCCCTTAACTTGTTTGTACGCGTAACACTCACAGCCAAATTTCTGCATCCTGCATAGATTAGGCTTTCTCCCTGTCAACATAAAATAAGGTGTTTGTCCTGTCCGGTTATTGAAACATCTGTTTCTCACAATAGCTGCAGTTTGAACTGCATATGTCCAAAGATCATACATCTCCCCATTTCAAAAAGTGTTCTCCAGCTCCGTTCTGCTGTTCCGTTCTGATGTGGAGAATACGGTGCTGTGGTTTCATGTCTTATCCGATGTTTGCTTAGCAACACTTGGTATCTCTTTGCTGTGAACTCTGTTCCGTTATCTGATCTGATGCACTTCACCTTCCCGTATGGGGCTACATCTGCAAAGAAAATCTCGGTTGCCTGCATTGTATCACTTTTGTTCTTCAGAAATTATACAAACGTTGCACCGGAAAAATCATCGGTAAATAATAATGCATATTTATGACCATCCCTTGAAACTGGATCGATAGGTCCTGCTAGATCAGTATGAACCAGCTCTAGAGGTTTTACAGCTCTTCTGTCAGGATTTCTATTTCTTGTTTGTTTCTGAATACACACCTCACAGTTTACACTCGGATCAGTTTTACCCTAACTTTCATACCTTCTACCACGTTTTGTAATTTCAGAATGTCACTATGGTTACAATGTCCCAGGATTTCATGCCATGTCTGCACATCGAAACAGCTGTTACATTCATCGTACTCACTCACAGTCTCGAGGTAGTAGAGTCTGTCGTGCATATGGATGTTGAACTTCGTACCGTCTCTGTGTTGTAGGACGTTCCTCCCTTTCTTAAAGATGATGGTGGCACCCCTGGTGGTAGCCGCTCTCACAGAAAAGATATCCTGTGGGAATGTAGGGATATAGAGGGCTTCCTTCAGTGTTGTTTTACACCGTCGTCCCCTGCTGTCAATCAAATACACCTCAGCGTCTCCTCTTCCTTCAGCTACTCCTTTACACCTGGTGCCATCAGCCAATTCCACAGTGTGTGTTCCCGATCTGAAGTTTTCCTCAAACTTCTTAAACGCTGATCTGTCATTGAGGATGTGGGACGTCGCACCAGTGTCCACCCTTAGGCCTCTGGTGTTGATGTCGCACTGCCCCCGAAGTTCTTTGTCGTTATCCTTCATCCGGAAAGCGTAGGTGTTATCATCATCCTCTGTCGCTGTGCGCGCTTCATCTCTCCGCTGCCTTCTCCTGCAGGTCGAATCACGGTGTGTGGTGCTTCTACAGTGGCTGCACCATTGTCGGGAGTGACATGTCCTGGACTTGTGTCTCTGCTGGCCACATTTAAAACAGATGATATCTGCCATGTCTTTTCTGGGATCATTAGCAGCTGCTGCCGGCCTGGCTCTGGGTTGTGATCTCGCCTTCATTATGTTGTCATCTTGCTCCATTAAGCGCATTTTCTCAGTGTCCTCATAGCTGCGCAGTTTAGTTTTGAAGTCAGCACATTTAATTTCTGACTCACTTTGTGTGATGTGAACAGAAAAAGGCTTAAAACCTTCTGGTAAACCTTTAACACCATTGCCACTAGCAGACCATCACTGAGTGCTTCTCCGGCATTTCTCAGTGCCGTAATAAGTGTCTCTGCCCGTATGACGTATTCTGTCACACTCTCACTGTTTGCTTTCTTCAGAGAAGTCAATTCAGTATAAAGGCTTATTATTCTTGGTTTACCTTTTCCAGCATAGTAGTCTCTTAGTATCTTCAGCGCTCCACGTCCATCATCAGCCGCTTCTCTCATTACGAGCGATAAACTTTTATCATCCAGGAATTGTATTAACTCAGCATAGGCCTGGGCGTTCTTGTCTTCATCTTCGTCGTCGTCCTCGGCCACACCCAATATAGTGTCTTTAAGGCCTTGTAGTCGGAGATGTCCTAAAAATTTCGTCTCCCACAGTTCATAATATTTCTCATCTCCGTCGAAAATCAACCTCGCCCATCGGCTGTTCGTCTCCATGGCCCGTTTGCTCATAATGCTAATGTAGCATGCTAGTCCTCACCAACCACGCTGTACTCCATGACTCTCCTGGTGACGGGTTCTCTGGATGTTCACCGGATATTCCTTGGGTATTTCCTGGGCCCATAACCTGTTCGCAGAGACGTTCCTGTCAGCTGTGGAACTGCGTGTACACCGAAGCAGCTTAAAAGAATACACGGGAGGCATCAGCTTCATTTCTGGAAGCACACACACAAAACGTGACTTCCTTTCCTTTATTTGAAGTCTCGCGTTACCACGCGGAGGAAACAAAAAACACAAACAGGAAATGCCCTTCCAAACCACCAAATAGTTCCCGAGCGCGGCCACAGCTGCAGCTCACCGCTCCCCACCACGGGGATGGGTCAAATGTGGAGATGTAATTTCACCAGTGTGTGATGATGACTTGGTACTTTAACTTTAAAGTAAAACTCTGAGAAATGAGAGCATACATATTTATCTTAACAGATCTGAAATAACATAACAGTCAGTAACATACGTTTTTACAAAGTGTAGTGTGTTTTCCATCAGAACAGACTGTGAATCACATCTGGTCATCTGAAGTACAAAGAGGCAAGATTAAACTTATTTTATATAGAACTGGGTTTCAGCAACAGAAAAGATGGAATTACATTATCAGGCAATCAAAAACATTGATTTTTACAGCACACTGTAGTCTGCCAATTAAATGTCATAATACATACCTAACTCCACTGGCTGTAGTAGCACCTGGTTTGGGCTTTAGGACAACCATGGCATCCACAGGTCCTGGCTTCACCTCCTATTGATTACACAGATTTTGTTAGTAAAATGACTGTGAAAAGTGATTTAAGCGTTAAGCATTCTGGAATGACACAAACCATTGTTCGTGGTTTATGCCACTTTTGTTCCGTCTGTGTGCATGACAGGACAGGAGGGACAGCAGACATGCCACATTCAGAATAATGAGCAGTCTGGAACAGCAATGCTACCAAGTGGTTGCAGATTCCACAGCCAGCCACACACGAGCCGTTGCTGTTGACCAGCACAACTGGCTTTGAATGACGTATTGTCACCTGAAATACACAGAGAAGCAAAATTACATTTTTTTAAAAGAAGTCTTCAGCAATGGCAACAGGAGCAAAACCTGTCCTGCCCTGTAAGCCACTGATCTACTGTCTCACGTAACATTTGTCCTATTCTGCAGCCCTCCTACACCACTTGGCTGTCTCTCATGTAATGTTGTTGACGATTTACTAAGTTCAGTTGCAATAGTTTTCTGAGAAAGATCATGTTGTTGAGAACTATGAGCTTACACCGAAGAGTGAAGCATGGCTATGAACCTTTTTAATGCTGCAAACAGAACAATGCAGGTTTTGCTTCTACTGCTTTTTTAAAGAGTGATCTGAATATGTTAAATATAATAGTTGGAGCCAAATGCTAATAATGGGGTTAAGATGACAGGAATTTAAAAGAAGAATGGATTTTTTTTTTACATAGCACCTCTCTAAATAAAACTTAGAAGGCAATCCACAAATATAAAAATTTTTAAAACTATTAAAATATCAAGATTTTAAAATTAAGATTTAAATACAAAGAAGAAAACAGGACAGATTGAGAACATGCACTTTGAAGAATAGCTGAGCTGGACTATTTTTCTGCTTTTGAGGTGTAGCAGTGAATGACAATAGTTCGAGCTGTAAAACGAGCACCCATTTGTTTACAATAGACCAAATAGCCTGCTAATGATTCCCACTCAGCTACTCAGCTGCATTTGGCTACCAACATATTTGCAATGCTTTTCACATCAAAAGAGTAGAACTCGTGTTGAACTTACTTTTCAACATATTCTACAGAACTTTGAACGTGGCTCTGAACAGAACCTTGAACGTAAAACTTTAAACCAGTCCTACTCTCAGCTGGTGGGGCGGATCTGTTTTCTTCATAGATTTGTAGCAGTGAGCCCTCACCGTTACCTCTTTAGCCTCGTTTTTGCCCGAGACTTCAATCAGAAATACAAACACGTTAAACAGTCATTTATAGTAACATGGTTAAACGGAACCAGGGAGGTTTGGTTCGACAGAAAAAAAAAAACAATAAACACAATCACGTTAGCAGGCGGCTACATCAGGCTAGCTAGAATTACCATCTGCAATTTTCTGGACTTACCTTCAAAATTACAGAGGTAGGACGAAACGTAGAACTTAAAACTCTTTTCAAGTTTACTCTGCGGCGTAGTACTTGATGCTCTGATGATACGACGCACATCGTTAACAGTAAACTTCGATAACTCCAAGAGGCACCTGGTGAACTTCATAGACTCAGCCATACCACCGTCTTTTAGCACACAAACCGGAAATGTCGTACTATCCTCACTTGAAACAAGGAAGTGATGCATGCACAGAGGCTATTGAGGCAGGGGGAGGGTAGGTCAAGATGTTATAGCATCACAAGATGTCCCAGAAGAGGGGAGGAGTCTAAAACTCTACCTGACACATAGGCAGTCACACACAAACACAGTCACACACTCCCACCCTCTTACTCACTCAAAAATACATTCGACCTAGACACACAAGAATGCACGTAATACACCCACTCACACTCCCCATACACACCCTACACACTCTGGTCTGATACAGCAGCACTCAGGGCACAACCACTACCAGACTCAGAGATGGTCCTGTTCTAAATGGGGTGATGATGAACAGGCAACCCCGCCTAGCACAGAGCAAAGTGACCCACCACCCCAGACCCCAACCAGACATCCAGCTCTCACTCCTAGTCTCCACCCCCGGGCAGCAAACCAAGAACAGTAGTGTGGGAAGACCCCCTAGTCTCCATCCGCCTGCTCTAATGTGGTGTTGATGCGTGTTGTTAGAGTGCATTTTGCAGTTGGGGGGATAGGGCAGCGCAGACATCATCCGGTCTACACCATCTGGTGTCAGCACACAACCCCAAATCCCCCCCCCCAATACCGTTGGTGTCTAGGTGTGGAGCTTAAAATTGGAAGTGGGCACCGGCACCCGAGGAGAGGCTGAGTGATCCCCCTCTACAGGTGCCGTCGAGTGTGTGCTCCCCTCCAAGGCCCTAAGTCTGAATCTGCATAAAATGTCGTTGATGAAAGTGTTTAATATGCAAATTAAAATTGGGGTGCAGGCCGCCACGGGACTGCGGAGTTGGGAATCATACCCGCACCCACAGAACTAGCCCTTACCCCAAGGCCCTATGTGTATGTGTGTGTGGTGATGTGATGGAGCAGGAGGAGGGAAATGTCTGAGGATGGGGAGGAAAGACTGGGGGGCCTAAGCCCTCCCAGGGAGCCAGCTCCATCGCTGACCCCAATAAACACCCCTGTTCCCAGACACCACCCGGGGTAAGGAGACCCCAGCCCACCGCAGCAGCGTCAGAGAGCCCCACGGAGCCCGAGGTCGCCAATTCAGCCCCACCCTAGCAGAATATCTACTCCCACCCTCGCATTTGATCAACATCCAGACTACACAAGACATTAGACACCCAGGCAGAGTTGAGTCCTCCCCCTCCCGGAGATCCCCCTCCCCCACGATGGAATAGAAGTGTTCCTGCCATTTGAGGAGGTACCAAGGTCAATCTGAGGCCCCTGAGTTAGGGCCAGGCTCTGCTGCATGCACCTGCCCATGCCCCCGGCAGCATGCAAGCAAGGACCCAGTCTCCCCAGGCCCAGCCCAGACCCCCGACCAGGGACGAGCGTCCCCAGACCCCAGGGCACAGGTTCCTCACCCAGACCCACCCAAGAGTGATATGGCTACAGGCAGTGGCCTGTGACCCCCGTCAAGACCTCCCAAGGCCCCACACACGGCCGCCAGAAGGACACCCCCCAAGGTCACCCAAGCACCCCCAGAATGGGGCGGCAGCCCCCCAGCACCAGACCCCCCAAAGAACCCACTCCTAGGGAACCCTGGGATGCTCCAAACTCAGATCCTCCCCCACTCAACCACAGCATCCTCCAGGACAAAGTCAATGACCCCTCATCATCGCTATGTGATGGAATCGATCAAAGGAGCCCAGAGAGATTGATTTGATGTGGAGGCAGAGGCTGTCTCAAGTGTAATATGGTCTAAAAAAAGATTTCTATACTGGTTAATGCAAAGATTATTTTTATTTTTCCAGTTTATGAGGATATCTTTCTTAGCAATACATATGGCAGTCAGAACCACGTGAACCGAGTTAGTTTCTATGCGGACGTCGTCCAGGTTTCCCAGCAAGCACAGTGAGGGGGAAATTGGGATAACACATTTCAGACACTTTGACAGGTCTTCACATACTCTGCACCAGAATCCCTGAACCGGTGGGCAAGACCACAGTGCATGGATATAATTATCCGGAGTGTTGTCCGTGCAGTGCATACAGGTGTCAGACGGCGCAAACCCCATTCTGAACATCTGATGACCTGTATAATGTACTCTGAGCAGAATTTTGTATTGAATTAATTGTAAATTGGGGTTCTTGGTCATTTTAAAGATTTTTAAACAAGTCTGGGACCAGAAGTTCAGGTCGTAGCTGACTGACAGATCTACCTCCCGTTTTGCTATAGGAACTGCTATTGAATCATCTATTCTGGACAGTGTCTTATATATTTTAGACAGTAGTTTGGGTTGAGTGAAATTAAAGAAGTCCAATACCCTTGATGGTGTTAGTAATTCTACTTTATTAAGCTTGTTTTCTTGATTTTAACAGCTTGTCTCAGAGTTAAGTTTTTAGCTAAACTGTGTGTTAACCCTTTTGCGTATTTAGAATTTAAACATGTCTGTCAAGTGCAGACTAGTGGTTTTCACTGAGTGAACCTGTATGGAGGTAATGTGATGCCAACTTAATGTGGCATTCACTTTGGGGTAGTGGCTCCAAAGAAGTGAAACCAAGTGGTGAGGTTGGCTAATAACTCCTGAGACGTTTGTGTTGAGCTGTTTTTCCGCCAGTTCATCCTATGTTCTGTGTTTAATTAACCTTGATTTGTTAATAAATTATGTTTGTAAACTTTTACCATCTTTAACATGCGTCCTCATTGTTGCTCCTGGCCACCTAGACGGCCTGGGATGTAACATGGGATTAGTGAAGACTCTGTCATTTTTAGATATTCCCATCATGCTGCCAGAGAGGTGCTGATGCTAACACTTTTAAAGCTTTCGTGTCTTTTAATGTTTGAACTGATAAATGGTAGGTCTGAAAGCTCTATATTATTGCAAAGTGTCTGTTCTACATCTAACCAGGACTCGTCTAGTGGGTTAGGCTTCAACCATCTTGATCTGTATTGCAGCCTGTTGGCTAAGAAATAATGATAAAAGTTGGGCCGATCCAGCCCTCCTCTATCTTTGGTCTTCTGTAGTGTTTTTAAGCTAATTCGCGGGGGTTATCCTTCCAGAGGAATTTAGTGATTGAGGAGTCCAGAGATCTAAACCAATCAGATGGAGGCTTGTTTGGAATCATTGAGAATAAATAATTGATTCTTGGTAAAACCATAATTTTAACTGTGGCAACCCTCCCCATTAGTGATATCGGTAGAGATTTCCACCTGGCAAGGTCATCTTCCACTTTCTTTAAAAGTGGGATATAATTTAATTTAGTTAAATCTGCCAGCCTGGGAGAGACATTAATGCCCAGGTATGTAATATTCCCTGATTCTAATGGTGTATTGAGGGAATTAACAAAAGAGAAATTAATTGGGAGAACTGTAGATTTTAACCAGTTTATTGAATAATCCGAAACTTTTGAAAAAGAGTTTATTAGTTCGATTGCTTGGGAGAGAGAGGATTGTGAATGCTGGAGAAAAAGTAACACATCATCTGCATAAAGACTGATTTTATGTTCTATGTTCTTACACTTTATACCTTCAATAACTGTAGTTTGCCTGATTGCTGCTGCTAGTGGTTCAATAAAGATAGCAAACAGTGAGGGGGAGAGTGGACATCCCTGCCTGGTCCCCCTCTGAAGACAGAAGCTGGCTGATGTTTGGTCGTTTGTCCTGACACATGCTGTTGGTGAGCTGTATAATGTTTTTAGCCCGTTTATGAAGGAGTTTCTAAAACCAAATTTCTGTAAGGTTGTAAATAGGAACTTCCAGTTGACTCTGTCAAAAGCCTTTTCTGCATCAAGAGATAATGTACTAGTTTCAATGTTTCTACTGTGAGAAAAGTCTATCAAATTAAATAATCTACGTGAATTTGTGGCGATGGACCCGGTGAAAGGTGATGTTTTTTACCGTTTCTTCAGGTATCTTCATGTGGGTCTGGAGAAAGTCCTTTATAGTTTGTCCGCAGTCCTCCGGTTGTCCTCCCGTCTGCTCTGGCAGGCCTGCGAACATCAGGTTGTCTCTCATGCTGCGGGCCTGAAGGTCCAAGATGGTCTCCTTCAGGGTCTTGTTGTCCTGAGAGAGCCGGGTCATTCCTTCTGTCAGAGATGACACGGACTCCTTCAGGGACGCGTTCTCCATAGCAAGCCGCTCCACCTGCTCCTGGCTGAATTCCAGAGACTGACGCAGATCCTGGAATTCCTTGTGCAGAACTTCTAGCAGGTGGGGACGTCCCTCAAATCCCAAAAGTCTTTTATCAATAGAGTCCAGTATTTCAATAATATCCTTACTGGGAGATGAGGACGCCTCGGGGGAGTCCTGAGGTCGGCTTCTCTTGGTCACAGGTGTCTCAGTGTTGGCTGCTGCTGCTGATTTCTTCGGCCCCATTACAAAACTTTCAAATACTTGGTCGATGTAATTTTGTAAGCTTTCTATATTTTCTTCACTGTCCTCCAGATTGTTGGAGTGAATGTTGACAATTTCTTACCGGGTTTTTTGCGTTGTCAGTAAATAAATATGGCGAAAATGCGTCTTATTTGATGTTTGTTAATGAGCTGCCATCTGCTTCAAACGCTGCCGCACGTGACTGTTACTTTTAACCAATGAGAGACACGTACAGGAAGATACGTTGCGATACAGCCGTCAGTTATAACCGATGCACACTGAAGCTACCGGTGCAGTCGCATTGCTAACGTCATGAATGAACCACCGGTTCAGATCTGTAGACATCTTGCTAGTTGAAAGCTCAGATGGTCAGTCATGCACACAACCTGGTTCATTCTAGGAACCTGCAGACAGAAAGATGTAGTCATCTGTTCTATTCCAAATAACTAGAGACAGATCCCAAGGAGCCTCACTGCAACAGACTTTTCGTTTGTGAAGAAATAATAATCATCGAGTTTCCTCTCTGACCTTTGATCTTACCTGTGTTTCTTCTCGACATGTTCTCCCTCTCCATGGGCATGAGTTCACATTTATAGCAAGATCACCTGAGGGATGAAGATATGTCACACATTACTGCAGATAAATAATTCCTACTAATGCATCATACTCTGCACAGATGTTCAGGTTTATTCATTTTAGCTGTTGCAGCTGATTTAAATCAAATCAAACTTTATTTATGAAGCGCTTTTCAGATAATAAGTGCAACACAAAGCGCTGTACAATTAAAAACAACCACGCAATAGTCAATTTCCCACCCCTCCCCCACAGATCAGCATCCAAGATCCCTTATATCTCCCTTTTCCCACCCCCAATCCCATCCCATGCACTCTCTCTCTCTCTCTCTCTCTCTCTCTCTCTCTCTCTCTCTCTCTCTCTCTCTCTCTCTCTCTCAAGAGCTAAAATGAAAGGACAACTGGCTGAGTACAGATTTAATAGGCAACAAAGTAAAGGCAAACGCCATCAAAAGGAGCCAGCTGCACCAGGAGCAGCAGGATTGGCAGCAGCTGCCCGGGCACCACCACATGGCCACCAAGAGGAGGCACCAGAAGCTCCCAGGCAGCCACAGCCAGCCGCCGCTCCCAGGGCAGCTGGCCCCCACAGAGGAAACACTGGTAAAACCTTAAAATGATTAAGATAACAAGCTAAAAATCAAATTAAGCATAAACACCAGATGAATAAAAATCTAAGTAAAACACATTGATAAAAGCTAACTAAGTAACAACAAACAGTTAAATGTATAAAAATAATATAATACAAATAAGTAATACAGGTAAAAACAAGTTAGAATTAGTATATAAGATAATAGATGTCATTTAAGTAAAAGAGTAATAGAACAAAGATAAAATATATAAGATGGTTAGGCAGGCTAAAATAGATCAGATACAGCTAAAAACTATAATAAAAAGGCGATTCAAATAAAAGCTATACTAAAAAGGTAATTCAAATAAAAGCTATACTAAAAAGGTCAGTTAGCTAAAAGCTATACTAAATAGGTCAGTTAGCTAAAAGCTATACTAAAAAGGTATTTCAAATAAAAGCTATACTAAAAAGGTGATTCAAATAAAAACTATACTAAAAAGGTCAGTTAGCTAAAAGCTATACTAAAAAGGTATTTCAAATAAAAGCTATACTAAAAAGGTGATTCAAATAAAAGCTATACTAAAAAGGTGATTCAAATAAAAACTATACTAAAAAGGTCAGTTAGCTAAAAGCTATACTAAATAGGTCAGTTAGCTAAAAGCTATACTAAAAAGGTATTTCAAATAAAAGCTATACTAAAAAGGTGATTCAAATAAAAGCTATACTAAAAAGGTGATTCAAATAAAAACTATACTAAAAAGGTGATTCAAATAAAAACTATACTAAAAAGGTCAGTTAGCTAAAAGCTATACTAAAAAGGTGATTCAAATAAAAGCTATACTAAAAAGGTGATTCAAATAAAAACTATACTAAAAAGGTCAGTTAGCTAAAAGCTATACTAAAAAGGTGAGTCTTGAGCCTGGCCTTAAAAACATGAACATTCTCTGCGGCCCTAGGGTCCTCTGGCAGACCGTTCCAGAGGTGAGGGCCATAAAACTGGAAGGACGTCTCGCCTTGAGTGTGTGTCCTGACTTTTGGTATGACAAGGAGACGGCTTCCAGAGATTTACGTCAAAATAAATTAAAAACTGCAACTTTGGTGTTTGAGATGAACTGGAGAGGTAGCTAGCAGTGTTACTGTGGACAGAGAATAGTTTGGTTTGCGGAGTTATTCCGGTAAATAAACAATATTTATTGATGCAACAACTGTGGAAGTAGCACTGTAAAATACGTGTGTAACGTCCTGGTAAAATACTTTTTCTATGACAAAATATACAAACTTACTCTAACATCTACATGGATGCATGATTTGACTAACGCTAATATAGTTAGTTTCTTTGCCTGGTTAGCATGATAACACATTATGTTGTTTACCAGCGTGTTTCCATTATCGGAACGTTGGGGTAATTTGACCAGATCTTTTTTCTGATGGGGTAACCTGTTGGCCCACTCCTCTCAGCGTCGTGTCTCCATACTGGCCCTGGGTCCAAGGCCTATTTTTGAGAAAGCTTCTCAAAAATGACATGCCTACACTTTATTGACTATATCTATGTAACCACATTGTCTATTTTAGGTGGTTGTGTGCAGCACCGGAGCTCCACAGGGTAAAGTGCTCTCACCCTTTCTCTTTACCTTCTACACCTCGGACTTCACCTACAACACCAGCAGCTGTCACCTTCAGACGTTCTCTGATGACTCGGCCATCGTCGGCTGTGTGTCTGAGGGGAACGAGCAGGAGTACAGGTCAGTCATCATGGACTTTGTAGACTGGTGTGAGCGTAACCACCTTCGCTTGAACACCAGTAAAACAAAGGAAATGGTGATTGACTTCCAGAGAAACACTCCTCGCTACCGTAGATCTTTCATCCCCTCTGCTGTAAGAGTGTATAACTCCTCAGTTTAAGCTGTACTGGTATCATCCTGGTACACAACAACACCAATGCAATATTCAGTATGTGTTCTATACTTGTACAATACGGGATTCACATTGTTTGTGTCTCTTACAGTATGCTGCATAGTGTTGGTACAAAGTTTGTTTTCATCTTTTATTTGTGGTTTTTTAGTGATGGAAGATTACAATACTAGATTACTGACTATGTGTATATACACGTATCCTTGTTTTTATTTCTCTTCTAATTACCTTTTGAGTGATGGTGCTGCTGTGACAAGTGAATTTCCCCACTGTGGGATCAATAAAGTCTATTCTATTCTATTTATTACTTTTGGTCTCATTTTAAATGGAACACTTGTGGGATTTGTTGAGATGTGTAAATATTAGTGTATGTGTCACTAAAGAAGTTTAAACGGTCATGGAACATTGTAAAAAAGTTTTAAAGTTAATTTTTTTTTCTTTGCTGCCTGAAAAATTTTGATTTCATGATGAATACCTCTTTGGAAAAATGCAGCAGTAGCTTCAAACCTCAATGAATTCATAATTTTAGATCTTGACATTAGCTGTACAAAGTCTGAGTTTGATAAAGTGAAGAACAATTTTACAGAGGTTTATATACAGACACTTCAGGCAAGGTCTCAAATGGCACAGTGTTGTTCCATCTGTGCCATTTCTAACAGGAACAATTTAGCACTGCTTCCATGGAATAGTTTTTGTTGTCCAACCTTTTAGCTAGCTTTGTTACCATTGTAAGTCATTCAGGGACTAATAAAGTTGTGTGAAACGGCATCATACGTCATGCATTTTTACCAAGGGGGAACAATTGGCTGGATTTTATGAATCAAACATAAATCGTCCACTAGGGGCTGGCACTAGAAGTGAGCAAATCCTCATTGACTCCCATGTTAAAAATACTAACTTCACAGCAAAAATAAACATGTTTACAGCCTGGTTCAAAACACCATTTTAGGTTTAATAGGTCTAGTTTACAGTCATGACAACTCTGAGGGGGGTGTTTTTTTTTAAAAAAACTAGGTGTAATTAAATGCTTGAAATTATGAATAATTAGATATGATTGACAGGAAGCATGAACGTCAGAGCAAGCGTCAGAGCTAGCTTCAGAGCTAGCATAAGCGGCTAGCTCAGGGGAAGGTCTCAGCCTCACGTTAATAGATGTTCGGCCATTTCGACTCTGAACTTTAGTTGTGTTTTCTGTGTGCTTGTGTTTGGATGTTAATCATGAAATTATTTGGACAAAGAGGGCAAACTGTGGTATTGATGCACTAAGAGACCATCCAAGAAGTCTCTGCTTCATTTTTATCATAAGTAAAATTATATTTATGTAATTTATTTTGCTGGTTGAATGGGGGAAGATGCTGTGTGTTTAACAAAACACTGCTTGGTCAAAGATAGATTGAAATATAAGGTGTTAGTAGCGCTGGATGGGTACCGAAACTCAAGCTAGGTAATCTGACCGAGGCTAGCTAGCAGAGGCTTCGCTGGTTCACCGTGGTCAAAGATCTGCAAGGTCGCCACTGCAGAATGGAGGTTTGCCGAGTTTCGGTAACAGGCCTCTCCCTTTAACAGTGGCGGCCCTGCAATCAGAGATCCGTGAATCTGCCGCTTCATCCTTGTGGAGGCAGCCCAGTGAGGCGGGTGCCCGGCCTCTCCTGTTTCTCGGCCAGGAACAGCTGCTACACACAGGTGGCCGCACACTCCCTTCTCCTGAGGGAGTCGGGACGCGGCTACCGTCCGAGGCTTTTGGTTTCGCTGGTCTCTGAGGGAGACTACAGAAACAATGCAGCTGTTTGAGCTGATGTTGCATAACTTTGGAGTGACTCAACTGCGTTTCTTTTGCTAAAAGTGCCCGAAAAACTCCACTAGCTTCAGGTTAGCATGTAGCTAATGTCCCGCTGATCTCC
Organism: Aphyosemion australe; assembly: GCA_006937985.1. Taxonomy (NCBI): domain Eukaryota; kingdom Metazoa; phylum Chordata; class Actinopteri; order Cyprinodontiformes; family Nothobranchiidae; genus Aphyosemion; species Aphyosemion australe. Next base: position 127,144 of record SSNS01000804.1, read on the forward strand.
CCCATGGTGGAGCGGAGCGTGAGTTCATGTAAGCAGCCAGGGTGCCCGGCTCTGATCGCAGTGGTCTGAGGCTCTACTTGTATTTTTACAGTCCATATCAGAGCTGCACAGGCGACCAGCGCTGTTGCAGCCTTGCACGGCGGCCGCGCGGGTCGCTGTCCTGGAGCTCCGTCTTTGCTTCGGGGGTTAGCTCAGCTAGTAGCTACATTGATTCATGTGCTCACACCCTTAAAGGAAAAGTTCGCTTTTTTAGACATTAAGTTTTATGTCTTCCTTCACCCACCCAGTGCTCTGTAAACTTTGACCCATTTCACACACACACCCCTGCTCAGAGATTTTCAGGGGAGAAGTGATTCATAAAGGTAGTTCTGGCTAGTTTCGGGGGCGCTTTATCTGCGCCGTTTAGCCTCACAAAAGGATTAGCCTCTGAAAGCATGGCTAATTTACATCTCACAAACAAAGAGAAAAAATTTACAACGTCACATTACAACGGGACTATTTTTTGTCATTCGTATCCCTGCGCCGCTCACCGCGGATATTAAACAGCGCTTTGTATGTCAGCTGTTTCACTGCCGAATGCCGAAAACATGTCAGACTCCGTCTCATCTGATGACGAATTTCATTTTAACACTATATCAGATGAAGAAGAAACTTATTTTACTACTAGGATATCTTTATGAGCCAGAGTACATGGATGAAGAACTGCATTTGCTACACAAAACACACACATCAACACAGATTGTTGACAAAGCTACTGCAGTCTATGATCAACCATCGGTGTAAAGATGATTGCATAAATAATGCGCTAAAATGCGAAGATGATTGCATGAATACGGCAGACATAGCGGAATAAATAATTTTTTAAAAACAAAACTTACCCAGATTTCTGGTACGGCCGAACTCTTCAAAAACAGTCTTTCGCTTTTCCCGAACTTTTTCCTGATGTAATCATCCTCTTTGAAGTGTGCACTGCACAAACGAAAGGTTTTGACTCGTTCCAGCCGAGTATCCTTGGAGTAGCCGATTGCTAAAAGCCACTGATGCCTTAGAGAAACGTCCTTAGCAGGAAAAGTGTCAAACCGAAAAGGTGATCCTGTAACATCCTTATTGTTACAACCCGGGAACCTGCAGGTATGCACCATGGCTCGATATATTTAAGAAAAACTACTTTTAAGTGAATTTAGAAGTTGTTGTTTCACTCATACAGTCAGGATTAGCAGCCAGACACGAGCCCGTTCTATAGCTGCGGTGGGCGGCGCAGGGATACGAATGACAAAAAATAGTCCCGTTGTAATGTGACGTTGTAAATTTTTTCTCTTTGTTTGTGAGATGCAAATTAGCCATGCTTTCAGAGGCTAATCCTTTTGTGAGGCTAAACGGCGCAGATAAAGCGCCCCCGAAACTAGCCAGAACTACGTTTATGAATCACTTCTCCCCTGGAAATCTCTGAGCAGGGGGGTGTGTGTGAAATGGGTCAAAGTTTACAGAGCACTGGGTGGGTGAAGGAACACATAAAACATAATGTCTAAAAAAGCGAACTTTTCCTTTAAAGCCCCACCATCAGCCCCACCTCTTTTCCCATTTTTGGATCGTCTGGGCGTGACGAGACATGTGACACGGCCAAAATGGCAGTGGTGGGAACCTCCCATTTTGCATCAATTTGCATTACAAGCCCAATGGGCATTTATATGTCAAGAAATATATATAGATCCTTCTCAAAAAATTAGCATATTGTGATAAAGTTAATTTTTTTCTGTAATGTACTGATAAACATTAGACTTTCATATATTTTAGATTCATTACACACAACTGAAGTAGTTCAAGCCGTTTATTGGTTTTAATATTGATGATTGTGGCATACAGCTCATGAAAACACAAAATTCCTATCTCAAAAAATTAGCATAGTCCAACCGACCAATAAAAGAAAAGTGTTTTTAATACAAAAAAGGCCAACCTTCAAATAATTATGTTCAGTTATGCACTCAATGCTTGGTCGGGAATCCTTTTGCAGAAATGACTGCTTCAATGCGGCGTGGCATGGAGGCAATCAGCCTGTGGCACTGCTGAGGTGTTATGGAGGCCCAGGATGCTTCGATAGCGGCCTTAAGCTCTTCCAGAGTGTTGGGTCTTGCGTCTCTCAACTTTCTCTTCACAATATCCCACAGATTCTCTATGGGGTTCAGGTCAGGAGAGTTGGCAGGCCAATTGAGCACAGTAATACCATGGTCAGTAAACATTTACCAGTGGTTTTGGCACTGTGAGCAGGTGCCAGGTTGTGATGAAAAATGAAATCTTCATCTCCATAAAGCTTTTCAGCAGATGGAAGCATGAAGTGCTCCAAAATCTCCTGATAGCTAGCTGCATTGACCCTGCCCTTGATAAAACACAGTGGACCAACACCAGCAGCTGACATGGCACCCCAGACCATCACTGACTGTGGGTACTTGACACTGGACTTCAGGCATTTTGGCATTTCCCTCTGCCCAGTCTTCCTCCAGACTCTGGCACCTTGATTTCCGAATGACATGCAAAATTTGCTTTCATCCGAAAAAAGTACTTTGGACCACTGAGCAACAGGCCAGTGCTGCTTCACTGTAAATGGCCTGTATTTGTATAGCGCCTTCTTAGGGTTCTACAACCCCCCAAGGCGCTTCACAACACAATCAGTCATCCACCCATTCACACACACACACTCACACGCTGGTGGGGATGAGCTACAATGTAGCCACAGCTGCCCTGGGGCGCACTGACAGAGGCGAGGCTGCCGAGCACTGGCGCCACCAGTCCCTCCGACCACCACCAGCAGGCAAGGCGGGTTAAGTGTCTTGCCCAAGGACACACAGCACTGGACAACCCGCTCTACCTCCTGAGCTACTGCTGCCCGTAGCCCAGGTCAGGCGCTTCTGCTGCTGTTTTTGGTTCAAAAGTGGCTTGACCTGGGGAATGCGGCACCTGTAGCCCATTTCCTGCACACGCCTGTACACGGTGGCTCTGGATGTTTTCACTCCGAACTCAGTCCACTGCTTCCGCAGGTCCCCCAAGGTCTGGAATCGGTCCTTCTTCACAATCTTCCTCAGGGTCCGGTCAAGGGTTATTATCGTAAACGAAAACTAACGAAATAACGAAAACTAGAATTAAAAAAAAATTTCGTTAACTGAAATAAAAATAAAAACGAATTTAAAATAAAAAACTGAAACTAACTGAAACTGTAATGAGGGTTAACAAAACTAACTAAAACTAACTGAATTTAAAGAGAAAATTAGCTTAGTTTTCGTGTTTATGTTTTATTTTAATTTCCGGTAGTTTTTTTGTGCGCGTGCCACAACAGACGGCTCGTCAGTCAACATCGAGCGTCATGTCGGCAAGAGCTGGGAGGAAGTGACAGGCACTGTTGTACCTGAATGTGTTCATTAAACGATCGTTTGTGAACTGAACTCGCTTGTTTTTTGCCTGACGAACGTTAAAGTGAGCGCGCTCATTCTGGCGTGTGTGAACAGGTTTATGAACTGCGTTCCCTCGTAGTTCGTGAGCTCCAAATCTCCACCTAGCTAAAGTAGCTAAAACCCAGCCAAGACCTTCTCGCTAAAAGCTAAAACAGCCTGTGAATCATAGACTTTATAAAAAGTAGACACTGAAATTGTGGCCGCCTTAGGGAATAGCGGTCGGTGTGGCGTGTACACTTCAATCTCTATGCTGTGGAGGCCGGACCTCTTGGTGCGTTCAGTTTACCTCGGAGAACATACAACTGCACATAACATCGATTTTAGATGCACCCTTACAAGTTTATCTTGTAAAATAAACACGTTTCCACCACATCAACTGTTGTTATTACAAGAAGCTGCTATGTTGAACCTCAAAGTTGGATTCAAAAACATTCTCTGACTTAGGGGGGTGTTCCAGTTCATTATTTCTACTCGGAAGTTAGAATTTCCGAGATTTTTTTGTTACTCTGCCATATCTTTGATACTTACCTGGAATGTTTGGTAGCTCACCTGTTCTAACTGAATACATTTTTGAAAAACTAAGATGATTTTCTGGGATTTTGTTAGACACAACAATTATCTATGCTTTTATTGATTCTTGTCTTTGATATGTAACTAATATTACAAAAAAGACTAAAACTATAACTGAAACTAATAAAAACTAAACTGAAACTAAGCATTTTCAAAAGATAAAAACTAAACTAAAACTAAAAAACAAGTTGTAAAAACGTATTAAAACTAAATAGAATTAAAAATTTTACGTAAAAACTAAATAAAAATAAAAACTAATAAAAAATGCAAAACTATTAAAACCTTGGTCCGGTCACCTCTTCTCGTTGTGCAGCGTTTTCTGCCACACTTTTTCCTTCCCACAGACTTCCCACTGAGGTGCCTTGATACAGCACTGTGGGAACAGCCTATTGGTTCAGAAATGTCTTTCTGTGTCTTACCCTCTTGCTTGAGGGTGTCAATGATGGCCTTCTGGACAGCAGTCGGGTCGGCAGTCTTACCCATGATTGCGGTTTTGAGTAATGAACCAGGCTGGGAGTTTTTAAAAGCCTCAGGAATCGTTTGCAGGTGTTTAGAGTTAATTAGTTGATTCAGATGATTAGGTTAATAGCTCGTTTAGAGAACCTTTTCATGATGTGCTAATTTTTTGAGATAGGAATTTTGGGTTTTCATGAGCTGTATGCCAAAATCATCAATATTAAACCAATAAACGGCTTGAACTACTTCAGTTGTGTGTAATGAATCTAAAATATATGAAAGTCTAATGTTTATCAGTACATCACAGAAAATTATGAACTTTATCACAATATGCAAATTTTTTGAGAAGGACCTGTATATGTCAATGGTTTTACGCAGCTGCCATTTCCTGAAACTCTACGCAGCCTATTATCTCCGTGACTGGTTGGTCAATTCGGATGATTTACAACTCTTTTTGATCTTAAGGACCAATAGAATGAAGAGCTACTCACCAAAATGCAATTGACAGCTCAGTCAGCCAATGAGAGTTGTCAAAAACTGGATATTTCTCAAACAATGGAAGAGATATGTCTGATGGGATGTTTGAGTTCTAAGCATGTTTTTTTGGTCAAAATGGCTTTGTTTTCCGTCCAAACTGTTTTCAGTAGCCTCTTTTATAAGACACACCGTGCCAGCAAATCAGCGTCATATTACCGCAGCGTAATATTACCGCGCCGTGGCGGCATCACGTTGCAGGAATTTTGCGGCATTCGTGCCGCCACGCTTGGTAGTAATATTGCGGTAATATTGCGGCTTAGCCGGTCTTATAAACGCACATTAAGCCTTGGCGCAAAAGAGGGTGGTGTCATGACCACGCGATGAATTAATGCCGATCTCCGGCCGGGAACTATGTTGAAAATGAAAGTAAACACGGCCATAAGTTTTGTTTTTGTAAACAGAATCAGCTGAGATGATAAACTGGAGCGATGCGGAGCTCCAGGAGCTTCTCTCCGTTAGATCTGCAGCTCAGATCATCTGACAGCTCACAGGGACTGTGGAGCACACACCTGTAGCTGACTGGGGAAAAAAAACTTAAGGAGCACGGCTTCGATCGCAATAAAAAGCAAGTTATGTCCAAAATACACGGAAGTCCGCGACAGCGTAGAGACCGCCCCCATACCTCCTTTATGCCGCCATCGCGTAATCTTTTATAAAACTGACNAATGACATGCCTACACTTTATTGACTATATCTATGTAACCACATTGTCTATTTTAGGTGGTTGTGTGCAGCACCGGAGCTCCACAGGGTAAAGTGCTCTCACCCTTTCTCTTTACCTTCTACACCTCGGACTTCACCTACAACACCAGCAGCTGTCACCTTCAGACGTTCTCTGATGACTCGGCCATCGTCGGCTGTGTGTCTGAGGGGAACGAGCAGGAGTACAGGTCAGTCATCATGGACTTTGTAGACTGGTGTGAGCGTAACCACCTTCGCTTGAACACCAGTAAAACAAAGGAAATGGTGATTGACTTCCAGAGAAACACTCCTCGCTACCGTAGATCTTTCATCCCCTCTGCTGTAAGAGTGTATAACTCCTCAGTTTAAGCTGTACTGGTATCATCCTGGTACACAACAACACCAATGCAATATTCAGTATGTGTTCTATACTTGTACAATACGGGATTCACATTGTTTGTGTCTCTTACAGTATGCTGCATAGTGTTGGTACAAAGTTTGTTTTCATCTTTTATTTGTGGTTTTTTAGTGATGGAAGATTACAATACTAGATTACTGACTATGTGTATATACACGTATCCTTGTTTTTATTTCTCTTCTAATTACCTTTTGAGTGATGGTGCTGCTGTGACAAGTGAATTTCCCCACTGTGGGATCAATAAAGTCTATTCTATTCTATTTATTACTTTTGGTCTCATTTTAAATGGAACACTTGTGGGATTTGTTGAGATGTGTAAATATTAGTGTATGTGTCACTAAAGAAGTTTAAACGGTCATGGAACATTGTAAAAAAGTTTTAAAGTTAATTTTTTTTTCTTTGCTGCCTGAAAAATTTTGATTTCATGATGAATACCTCTTTGGAAAAATGCAGCAGTAGCTTCAAACCTCAATGAATTCATAATTTTAGATCTTGACATTAGCTGTACAAAGTCTGAGTTTGATAAAGTGAAGAACAATTTTACAGAGGTTTATATACAGACACTTCAGGCAAGGTCTCAAATGGCACAGTGTTGTTCCATCTGTGCCATTTCTAACAGGAACAATTTAGCACTGCTTCCATGGAATAGTTTTTGTTGTCCAACCTTTTAGCTAGCTTTGTTACCATTGTAAGTCATTCAGGGACTAATAAAGTTGTGTGAAACGGCATCATACGTCATGCATTTTTACCAAGGGGGAACAATTGGCTGGATTTTATGAATCAAACATAAATCGTCCACTAGGGGCTGGCACTAGAAGTGAGCAAATCCTCATTGACTCCCATGTTAAAAATACTAACTTCACAGCAAAAATAAACATGTTTACAGCCTGGTTCAAAACACCATTTTAGGTTTAATAGGTCTAGTTTACAGTCATGACAACTCTGAGGGGGGTGTTTTTTTTTAAAAAAACTAGGTGTAATTAAATGCTTGAAATTATGAATAATTAGATATGATTGACAGGAAGCATGAACGTCAGAGCAAGCGTCAGAGCTAGCTTCAGAGCTAGCATAAGCGGCTAGCTCAGGGGAAGGTCTCAGCCTCACGTTAATAGATGTTCGGCCATTTCGACTCTGAACTTTAGTTGTGTTTTCTGTGTGCTTGTGTTTGGATGTTAATCATGAAATTATTTGGACAAAGAGGGCAAACTGTGGTATTGATGCACTAAGAGACCATCCAAGAAGTCTCTGCTTCATTTTTATCATAAGTAAAATTATATTTATGTAATTTATTTTGCTGGTTGAATGGGGGAAGATGCTGTGTGTTTAACAAAACACTGCTTGGTCAAAGATAGATTGAAATATAAGGTGTTAGTAGCGCTGGATGGGTACCGAAACTCAAGCTAGGTAATCTGACCGAGGCTAGCTAGCAGAGGCTTCGCTGGTTCACCGTGGTCAAAGATCTGCAAGGTCGCCACTGCAGAATGGAGGTTTGCCGAGTTTCGGTAACAGGCCTCTCCCTTTAACAGTGGCGGCCCTGCAATCAGAGATCCGTGAATCTGCCGCTTCATCCTTGTGGAGGCAGCCCAGTGAGGCGGGTGCCCGGCCTCTCCTGTTTCTCGGCCAGGAACAGCTGCTACACACAGGTGGCCGCACACTCCCTTCTCCTGAGGGAGTCGGGACGCGGCTACCGTCCGAGGCTTTTGGTTTCGCTGGTCTCTGAGGGAGACTACAGAAACAATGCAGCTGTTTGAGCTGATGTTGCATAACTTTGGAGTGACTCAACTGCGTTTCTTTTGCTAAAAGTGCCCGAAAAACTCCACTAGCTTCAGGTTAGCATGTAGCTAATGTCCCGCTGATCTCCCCCA
>SSNS01000804.1:136856-152212 GCA_006937985.1 Aphyosemion australe
AAGAGACAGCTCAATGCTTGGTCGGGAATCCTTTTGCAGAAATGACTGCTTCAATGCGGCGTGGCATGGAGGCAATCAGCCTGTGGCACTGCTGAGGTGTTATGGAGGCCCAGGATGCTTCGATAGCGGCCTTAAGCTCTTCCAGAGTGTTGGGTCTTGCGTCTCTCAACTTTCTCTTCACAATATCCCACAGATTCTCTATGGGGTTCAGGTCAGGAGAGTTGGCAGGCCAATTGAGCACAGTAATACCATGGTCAGTAAACATTTACCAGTGGTTTTGGCACTGTGAGCAGGTGCCAGGTTGTGATGAAAAATGAAATCTTCATCTCCATAAAGCTTTTCAGCAGATGGAAGCATGAAGTGCTCCAAAATCTCCTGATAGCTAGCTGCATTGACCCTGCCCTTGATAAAACACAGTGGACCAACACCAGCAGCTGACATGGCACCCCAGACCATCACTGACTGTGGGTACTTGACACTGGACTTCAGGCATTTTGGCATTTCCCTCTGCCCAGTCTTCCTCCAGACTCTGGCACCTTGATTTCCGAATGACATGCAAAATTTGCTTTCATCCGAAAAAAGTACTTTGGACCACTGAGCAACAGGCCAGTGCTGCTTCACTGTAAATGGCCTGTATTTGTATAGCGCCTTCTTAGGGTTCTACAACCCCCCAAGGCGCTTCACAACACAATCAGTCATCCACCCATTCACACACACACACTCACACGCTGGTGGGGATGAGCTACAATGTAGCCACAGCTGCCCTGGGGCGCACTGACAGAGGCGAGGCTGCCGAGCACTGGCGCCACCAGTCCCTCCGACCACCACCAGCAGGCAAGGCGGGTTAAGTGTCTTGCCCAAGGACACACAGCACTGGACAACCCGCTCTACCTCCTGAGCTACTGCTGCCCGTAGCCCAGGTCAGGCGCTTCTGCTGCTGTTTTTGGTTCAAAAGTGGCTTGACCTGGGGAATGCGGCACCTGTAGCCCATTTCCTGCACACGCCTGTACACGGTGGCTCTGGATGTTTTCACTCCGAACTCAGTCCACTGCTTCCGCAGGTCCCCCAAGGTCTGGAATCGGTCCTTCTTCACAATCTTCCTCAGGGTCCGGTCAAGGGTTATTATCGTAAACGAAAACTAACGAAATAACGAAAACTAGAATTAAAAAAAAATTTCGTTAACTGAAATAAAAATAAAAACGAATTTAAAATAAAAAACTGAAACTAACTGAAACTGTAATGAGGGTTAACAAAACTAACTAAAACTAACTGAATTTAAAGAGAAAATTAGCTTAGTTTTCGTGTTTATGTTTTATTTTAATTTCCGGTAGTTTTTTTGTGCGCGTGCCACAACAGACGGCTCGTCAGTCAACATCGAGCGTCATGTCGGCAAGAGCTGGGAGGAAGTGACAGGCACTGTTGTACCTGAATGTGTTCATTAAACGATCGTTTGTGAACTGAACTCGCTTGTTTTTTTTTTTGCCTGACGAACGTTAAAGTGAGCGCGCTCATTCTGGCGTGTGTGAACAGGTTTATGAACTGCGTTCCCTCGTAGTTCGTGAGCTCCAAATCTCCACCTAGCTAAAGTAGCTAAAACCCAGCCAAGACCTTCTCGCTAAAAGCTAAAACAGCCTGTGAATCATAGACTTTATAAAAAGTAGACACTGAAATTGTGGCCGCCTTAGGGAATAGCGGTCGGTGTGGCGTGTACACTTCAATCTCTATGCTGTGGAGGCCGGACCTCTTGGTGCGTTCAGTTTACCTCGGAGAACATACAACTGCACATAACATCGATTTTAGATGCACCCTTACAAGTTTATCTTGTAAAATAAACACGTTTCCACCACATCAACTGTTGTTATTACAAGAAGCTGCTATGTTGAACCTCAAAGTTGGATTCAAAAACATTCTCTGACTTAGGGGGGTGTTCCAGTTCATTATTTCTACTCGGAAGTTAGAATTTCCGAGATTTTTTTGTTACTCTGCCATATCTTTGATACTTACCTGGAATGTTTGGTAGCTCACCTGTTCTAACTGAATACATTTTTGAAAAACTAAGATGATTTTCTGGGATTTTGTTAGACACAACAATTATCTATGCTTTTATTGATTCTTGTCTTTGATATGTAACTAATATTACAAAAAAGACTAAAACTATAACTGAAACTAATAAAAACTAAACTGAAACTAAGCATTTTCAAAAGATAAAAACTAAACTAAAACTAAAAAACAAGTTGTAAAAACGTATTAAAACTAAATAGAATTAAAAATTTTACGTAAAAACTAAATAAAAATAAAAACTAATAAAAAATGCAAAACTATTAAAACCTTGGTCCGGTCACCTCTTCTCGTTGTGCAGCGTTTTCTGCCACACTTTTTCCTTCCCACAGACTTCCCACTGAGGTGCCTTGATACAGCACTGTGGGAACAGCCTATTGGTTCAGAAATGTCTTTCTGTGTCTTACCCTCTTGCTTGAGGGTGTCAATGATGGCCTTCTGGACAGCAGTCGGGTCGGCAGTCTTACCCATGATTGCGGTTTTGAGTAATGAACCAGGCTGGGAGTTTTTAAAAGCCTCAGGAATCGTTTGCAGGTGTTTAGAGTTAATTAGTTGATTCAGATGATTAGGTTAATAGCTCGTTTAGAGAACCTTTTCATGATGTGCTAATTTTTTGAGATAGGAATTTTGGGTTTTCATGAGCTGTATGCCAAAATCATCAATATTAAACCAATAAACGGCTTGAACTACTTCAGTTGTGTGTAATGAATCTAAAATATATGAAAGTCTAATGTTTATCAGTACATCACAGAAAATTATGAACTTTATCACAATATGCAAATTTTTTGAGAAGGACCTGTATATGTCAATGGTTTTACGCAGCTGCCATTTCCTGAAACTCTACGCAGCCTATTATCTCCGTGACTGGTTGGTCAATTCGGATGATTTACAACTCTTTTTGATCTTAAGGACCAATAGAATGAAGAGCTACTCACCAAAATGCAATTGACAGCTCAGTCAGCCAATGAGAGTTGTCAAAAACTGGATATTTCTCAAACAATGGAAGAGATATGTCTGATGGGATGTTTGAGTTCTAAGCATGTTTTTTTGGTCAAAATGGCTTTGTTTTCCGTCCAAACTGTTTTCAGTAGCCTCTTTTATAAGACACACCGTGCCAGCAAATCAGCGTCATATTACCGCAGCGTAATATTACCGCGCCGTGGCGGCATCACGTTGCAGGAATTTTGCGGCATTCGTGCCGCCACGCTTGGTAGTAATATTGCGGTAATATTGCGGCTTAGCCGGTCTTATAAACGCACATTAAGCCTTGGCGCAAAAGAGGGTGGTGTCATGACCACGCGATGAATTAATGCCGATCTCCGGCCGGGAACTATGTTGAAAATGAAAGTAAACACGGCCATAAGTTTTGTTTTTGTAAACAGAATCAGCTGAGATGATAAACTGGAGCGATGCGGAGCTCCAGGAGCTTCTCTCCGTTAGATCTGCAGCTCAGATCATCTGACAGCTCACAGGGACTGTGGAGCACACACCTGTAGCTGACTGGGGAAAAAAAACTTAAGGAGCACGGCTTCGATCGCAATAAAAAGCAAGTTATGTCCAAAATACACGGAAGTCCGCGACAGCGTAGAGACCGCCCCCATACCTCCTTTATGCCGCCATCGCGTAATCTTTTATAAAACTGACATGATTGCGCAACATTACCGCCACGGTCTGAGCTCTTATAAACGACCTTAGGCTCCCAGATGCTGCCTCGTCGTTGCGGCAAATTGGTGGCATTGTTTTATAAAAGAGGCTAGTGTGACACAAGAGGGTAAGAAACTTTTTTTTTTTTTAAATCTGCTGGGAAATAAACAATTTCTGTTTTTTCTGCTTTCTGGCTTCTCTCTCTGTGAAACTTTGGTGTACATTTTTAGATACATTTTTAGAATCCGTAGGGCCTTTGCTTCAAATGAGTGGCTGGAATGTGTGTACAATCTGATTTATAGCAGTGTTAGAGACAGAAATGTTGACACAAGAAGGGGGATTTCTGATCACTTTTGACTGTAGTTTTAGTTGTGTTTGGAGCATGTAAAAAATGTTTCCATGGTCTTGTAGCCATGGGTCTGCAGTATTTATAGAGGTGCAGATTGACAATATTTATTGATATTTAGGGCACAAATCTTGCTGCTAAACCTCAAAGTCCCCCAGTTGGGGGACCCTCAGGACCTTATGGACTCAGCTGTGTAACGTGTTGAAGGTGGTTACATTTAATGAATCCTCAGTAAAATATAAAGGTATTCAACAAGAGGTGATATTCCATATAAATATGAATTATCACTTTAAACATCTTTTGAGCGTTTATTCTGTGTGTTCTTTCCATCATTTGGTTCTTTCCTTAACACAGATCACTAGTTGTTTTTACCTTTTTCTTGCTGACGTTTCGATCGCAAACTGCGATCTTCCTCAGAGCTACGTTGCAGTTGGCGGCGTCACTTCCTTCTCCGTTTATCCACGGGCAGCAGAGGACGGTGTCGCCCTCTGCTGCCCACGCCCTTCTCCTAGGAAAAGACTAGTACACCCAAAAGACAAGATACCAACAGGACATAAGTATGAAATACAAAATCCCATGCAAACTATGCAATAAAACATACATAGGAGAGACTGGACGCCAACTCAACACACGAACAATAGAACATAGAAAGGACTGTGGGAAGGAGACGAGAAGAAGACACACAAGAGCAGCAAAACAGGAAGCAGAAAGTACAAAAAAAATCAGCCGTAACAGATCACTGCACAAGAGAAAATCATATAATGACTGGGACAGAACAAGGATCATAAACACCGAACAACAAAAATATAAAAGATGGATCAAGGAAGCGATAGAAATAAGGAGATGTGGACACACATAATATCAACTGATGAATGAACAATGATGAAACATGATACTAGATGTTATTAAAAAGCCTCATTAAGGATCTTAGGAAATGTGATGTCTGGGTTATCAAAATAAAATGTTTGTTTAATTAGGTTTAACAAATGATCAAATGAATAAACTAATAATAACCATCCAACACCAGTGCAGATATACGGTACCCAGGTGTATGGAGGCTTCTCAGTGATCTGGCAGAAGGTTTCCTCGGCACGTGAGGAGTTTTACTTCTGGAGGTCACAGGCCGTATTCCTTTGACTCTTCATCAGTTGGTCAGAGATCACCTCCCGGGCTGCAGGCAGACTGTTTCACGGCTGATGAGTTGGATGCAGATTGAGCAGATAAGAATTGCTTGATTCAAAAGAGATGGTTCTTTATGCCATTAAAATGATTCCACTGAAAAGTCTGGCTTGACTCCCCATAGGATGATAAATTAGCATAAGCTGTAAGCTTTTGCAGGAACTGAATTGTAGAGGAAATGTCACCTCTTTTAATGTTAGCTGTTTATAAATTTTGGCAAATCAGAATCTAACAAGTGTAAATGGGCGTTTACCAAAGTGTCCTCGGACTTCACTCCTTTCTTTAGACACTTAGACAAGACTTATTCCTTAATCTGTTAAGTAAATAGGTTAAGCATTCACTTATTAATATGGTAATATTAATATGTAAATATATTGATAATTGCCCTGAAGTTCCGATAGTTGAAATGCGCAATTTAATTTCATGCTAGCACACGCGTGCGTGCGCACATACACACACACACACACACACACACACAGCTTGACAAGGTAAAATACTGACTGTGTAATGCGGACACTTATTGAAATAAGTATACTTACAGTAGGCACATGCATTACTGGCGAAAACAACAACCCTAACACTAACCCGGACACCGGAAAGCAGGGATAACAAAATGCTTTTGGCCTCCACCAGAGGGTTCAAACTCATGGACCTAACCAGAGCTATCATCGTCAACGTCCCGAGCAAACATGCATTATTGGAAATGTAGTTCATCCAGGAAAACCACTCAAAAGTTACAGCGTTGTAATTTGAAGTAACGTATTTGTCACATTCAATAACTTCTAAAGTTACAATCACTTGGAGTTGTAAATTATTTATAACAAATATTCACTGTGCACATATAGTACAAATGTATTCCCGGTTCAAAAATTTAAAAAGACTATAAAAATGCAGTTTTAACAAAACAAAACAAAAACACGTTAGATGTACCAAAATCCAGTCTGATGATGAAAAAAACTGAGGTGGTGGTGGTGGTTTGAAGCTGGGGACAGAAATTTAATCCACACAGGCTGGCCAAAACTTCCCCGCATCAAAATTCAAGATGGCTGACTCAGCTTTCCTGATGGAGCGATAAGACCTACCCCCCAGAACATCACTTATATATGGTTCTTAAACTTTTTGAGCTTTTTACACAAATTAGCTATAAAATACCATACCATACCATACCGTTTTATTTATATAGCGCAATTTAAACACAGCATGTGAGCTGACCAAAGCGCTGCACAGGCAACAATCACAAAATAATGATATTAAAACAGGTACAGTTAAAAACAATCAATAAATATAGATAAAAGCAACCTAAAAGCAATTTAAAACAAAGGCAAAACAACAATAAAAATAGAAAATAAAAAGTCATTGTCCAAAAGCCAAAGAATAAAAGTGGGTCTTCAATCGTGACTTGAAGACAGCGACAGATGGTGATTGGCGAGTTTCAATGGGTAGGGCATTCCAGAAAAAATATTGAGCCATATTCACCCAAAGTGGCATAAATCTCAACAGAGCTCAATACTTTATACTTTGGTCAACTGTATAACGAGTGCTATGACCTTATTAGTTATTAGCTGGTACAACTGTTAGGGATTTCAGTGCAGACTGATTTATGCTTTCAGACCTGATCAGAAATACAATTTAGTTTCTGCTCCTCACATGAAGTCTGGTTCAAATGGAAACAGGAATGTTTATGGGTTTGTCTGTCCTTTGTTGATTCCTCTGTCCCCCTCTGTCCTCCGTCTCTCACTAATTCCACTGTCGTCTTCCTGTCAGGAATCCGATCCTGGGACGTGGATCTGAAGTGCTGTGACCTGAATCAGCAGCTGCAGCTGTTCATAACTCGTCACTCTGCCCACTTCTCCACGGAGGTCAGAGGTAAGTCTAACGTTACCAAGTGAGACCAGTTGGGTTATTGTCCTACAATCTGAGGTTGATCGGACTTTCTGAACTTGTTTGCTTTACCTTTGCAAAATGAGCAAGCGCAACGGTTTCTCAGATAAGAGATAGGAGTTTGTTCAGTAACTGATGTCAGTTGTTGGGCAAGACACTTAACCCTCCTGCTGCTGGTGGTGGTCGACTGATGGCTTCTGTAAGTGTGTCCCAGGGCAGCTGTGGCTACGATGTAGCTCATCATCACCATGGGTGAATGGTTGAGTTGCTATACAGGTGTGCATTTTTATTATTAATTAGGGTTCCAAGCCCAAAGGGCAGGGGACCCTATTGTTTTTGTATGAATTTTTTATTCTTCTCCGATAAAGCAGTTTGCGAAAACACGTCGGACAGTCGGACATTACCGACGTGATTTAATATTGTCTTACGAAAAACTTTTAACCGTCGGACATTATGACCAATGCTATGCGTCTTCTCTGAACGTGCCAAAATAAAATGAAGTTCCAGAAAACCACAAATTGCAGACTGTTTGTTGATAATTTGCTCTGATTCCGTGACACAGACATTTAAAGTTAAAGTTCCAAGTATTCATCACACACTGGTGAAATTACATCTCCGCATTTGACCCATCCCCGTGGTGGGAGCGGTGGGCTGCAGCTGTGGCCGCGCTCGGGAACTATTTGGTGGTTTAACCCTCCAATCCAACCCCTTAGTGCTGAGTGTCAAGCGAGGAGGCATTGGGTCTGATTTTTTCAAGGTCTTTGGTATGACCCAACCGGGATTCGAACCCCGATCTCCCAGTCCCAGGGCAGACACTCTACCACTAGGCCACCGGAGCTGGATTCAATAATCCGCAGAGATCGTCTCTGGTTTCTGCAGCAGCTGCTGGAGCTTCTTCTGAGCATTTTAATTGATCTGGCTGCTCACGGTGTGCGGCGCACTGGATTTTTCTGCAGCTCCGCTGCAGCTGTATAACAGACACGAGGTAACTTAAGATCATTTCTTTATATTGTGTTATTTGTGATGAACTAAAACGTCAGACAGAATGACATTTTGTCCTTAACAGCAGTTTAGAGGAGTTTAACAAACAGCTGAGATAAACCCGCATCTCCAACTTCCAGTTTCACCTCAACCAGCCACAGCGTCTCTTAAAGGAACAGTAACATCAGGCTACAGCATCAGTCACAAAAAGCCCTTATGGATCATTACAATATTTAGAAATATTTTCATATATAATATGTTGTTTCTGGTGTTTGATAATAATTTATTATAATTATATGATGATCTCTAATAATTTCCTGATGAATTCTGTTGGTTTATTTTCTGAGCAGAGGGACTGTCTAATCCTCATTTTCTGAATTTTTCAGAAAATCACATTGATGGTTCTTTTTTAAAATTATGTCAACAGATTATTGTGACAATAAAAATATGTATAATATGTAAAGGTCAGAGGTCACTACAATACCCACTGACATTGTCCTACGTGGTTCAAAAATGTCCTGCGTGAGACGCTCTCATGTCTGCCAGTTTGGCAGGCGTGGCTCAAAGGTTTTCGCAAACACTGCTAAAGTGATATGGGCGCAAGAGTCAGAAAATGCCAGGAAAAATCTAACATGGCAGTCCGATAGAAAATCTCTATCGCTACGCAGATTCAAAAATTCATTCCCAAGAACACCTAGGTGGCGCTGTTGCGAAGGTCAATGGCTTTTTGCTAATAACTGCCAAACCAGAAGTTGCACACTCAAAAACTTTATATGTCCTTGATCCTTGGATAATTTCGCATCTTTTTTGTATTGGCCACACCCATTTCCCCCTAACTAGATTTTCATCACTTTTCATCGAATCAACTTGAAACTTGGCACATGTGATCTATAGATCAAGATAAGTTGCAAAAATGTTGAAAATTGTGCAAATGACGCAATTTCAAAGTCAGTGTGCTAGCTAGCACATGACCTAAGAGAGGATATCGCCACCATTTTTCAAGATTAAATGATGAGACTCTGGATTCTCATAAAGTTTGAGCTGTAAGTCATATGTATCCAGTTTTGTTCTGATTCACCAATAGGAGGCGCAAAAAGAATTAAATAGTTTATTTCAGCATGATGGCTTGATGGATTTTCACAAAACTTGACACAGATGTTCATTACCACACCCTTAAGCCATGTATTAAAAATTATGTAAAAGTGGGCGTGGCTTATAAGCTTAATAAAGCTTTGCCCTTTTACCAATGAAAAATATATATTCTATCCAGATATTTACAGTTCATATCCATAATAGTGTGATCTACAACCACAGAAAAAAATAGAATTTTGTCCATTAGGTGGCGCTGTTGTACCCAAAAAAATGTTTTTGGTCATTTTCTCCACATGTCTTCAGTAAAAAAACAAACTCTGTAATCCTGGGTGTTCTTTGAATCAATCAAATTTAGATGAATCCATCCATCCATCCATCCATTTTCTCCTGCTTATCCGGAGTCGGGTCGCGGGGGCAGCAGCCTAAGGAGGGAAGCCCAGACCTCCCTCTCCCCAGCCACTTGGGCCAGCTCCTCCGGGGGAATCCCAAGGCGTTCCCAGGCCAGCCGAGAGACATAATCTCTCCAGCGTGTCCTGGGTCTTCCTTTGGGTCTCCTCCCAGTTGGACGTGCCCGGAAAACCTCACCAGGGAGGCGTCCAGGAGGCATCCTAATCAGATGCCCGAGCCACCTCAACTGGCTCCTCTCGATGTGGAGGAGCAGCAGGTCTACTCCGAGCTCCTCCCGGATGGCCGAGCTTCTCACCCTATCTCTAAGGGAGAGTCCAGCCACCCTGCGAAGAAAACTCATTTCGGCCGCTTGTATCCATGATCTCGTTCTTTCGGTCACTACCCAAAGCTTGTGACCATAGGTGAGGGTAGGAACGTAGATCGACCGGTAAATTGAGAGCTTTGCCTTTCGGCTCAGCTCTCTCTTCACTATGACAGACCGGTACAACGCCCGCATCACTGCAGACACAGCACCAATCCGCTTATCAATCACACGCTCCACCCTTCCCTCACTCATGAACAAGACCCCAAGATACTTAAACTCCTCCACTTGGGGCAGGACCTCGTCCCTCACCTGGAGAAGGCTCTGTTTTAGGTCCACTCCTGTTTTTATTATATATACACCCTCTTGGACAGATAATTGATGCTTTTCAAAATGTCTCTTATCACCTATATGCAGATGACATTCAGCTGTACAGCTCCTTTAAGGATTCTGAGTTCTATAAACTGGCTGAACTACTAGAGTGCCTATCAGCGATCACTAGTTGGCTAGAAGATAACTTCCTTCAGTTAAACTCTGAAAAGACTGAATGTCTGATCATTGCCCCTGAGAGCATGGCTCCTCTGATTAGTCAACAACTTGGTCACTTAGCTTCTGCTGTCAAGTCAAACATGAGAAATTTGGGTGTTGTCTTTGACCAATCAATGTCTCTTGAAGGTCACTCAAAAACGCTGGTCAGAAACTGTTTTTATCACTTGAGAAATATCTCCAAACTACGAAGGTTGGTGTCAAAACATGAGCTTGAAATGGTTCTCCATGCCTTTATCTCCTCCCGTCTAGATTACTGTAACACCCTTTTCACATGTTTTAACAAAAAAGCCCTTGAGCGCCTTCAGTTGGTCCAGAACTCTGCAGCGAGGCTCCTAACTGGAGCAAACAGAAGAGCTCACATCACTCCTATTCTGATGTCTCTGCACTGGTTACCCATTAACTTTAGAATTCAATTTAGGATCCTTACTATAACATACAGGGCTCTACATGGCCAAGCTCCTCCTTATGTTACTGAACTGTTAAAGCCTTATGCTCCAACCCGAGCCCTCAGGTCCACCAACCAGAACCTTCTAGAAGTTCCAAAGACCAGATATAAAAGTCGAGGTGATCGCTCTTTCCAGGCTGTTGCACCCCGACTTTGGAATGAACTTCCTTTATCCTTACGTGTTACTGACAGTCTGGTCACCTTTAGAAAGCAGCTGAAGACCCTTTTGTTTAAAACTGCTTTTACTTAAATCTTTTGTTTTATTCATTTTTTCTAACTTGTATTTATAATCATCTTTAATTTGTTTTATCATTTTTATAATTTTATGACTTTCTGTTTTCTGATTTTTAATGATTTTATGATGTTTTGTTTTAAGATCATTTTATGATGACTATCTTTTGTTTTGTTGATCTTTGTGAAGCACTTTGTGATTCTTTTTCTGTGATAAGTGCTATACAAATAAAATTTACTTACTTTACTTACTTACTTACTTACTTTTCCGACTCAAGACCATGGTCTCGGATTTAGAGGAGCTGATTCTCATCCCAGCTGCTTCACACTCGGCTGCGAACTGCTCCAGCGAAAGCCGGAGATCACGTTCTGACGAAGCCAACAGGACCACATCATCTGCAAAAAGCAGAGACCTGATCCTTAGGCCACCAAAACGGATCCCCTCACCACCTTGGCTGCACCTAGAAATCCTGTCCATAAAAGTTATGAACAGAATCGGTGACAAAGGGCAGCCTTGGCGGAGTCCAACTCTCACCGGGAACGAGCCCGACTTACTGCCGGCAATGCGGACCAAGCTCTGACACTGGTCATACAGGGACCCAATAGCCCGTATCAAGGGGCCTTGTACCCCATACTCCCAGAGTACCCCCCACAGGGCCCCCCGAGGGACGCGGTCGAACGCCTTCTCCAAATCCACAAAACACATGTAGATTGGTTGGGCGAACTCCCACGCACCCTCCAGGACTCCCCCAAGGGTATAGAGCTGGTCCAGTGTTCCACGGCCAGGACGAAAACCACATTGCTCCTCCTGGATCCGAGGTTCGACTATCCGACGGACCCTCCTCTCCAGAACCCCTGAATAGACCTTACCAGGGAGGCTCAGGAGTGTGATCCCCCTGTAGTTGGAACACACCCTGCGGTCCCCCTTTTTAAATAGGGGGACCACCACCTCGGTCTGCCAGTCCAGTGGAACTGCCCCCGATGTCCACGCGATATTGCAGAGCCGCGTCAACCAACACAGCGCCACAACATCCAGAGCCTTAAGGAAATCCGGGCGGATCTCATCCACCCCCGGAGCCTTGCCACCGAGGAGTTTTTTGACCACCTCAGTGACCTCGGCTCCAGAGATTGGAGAGCCCAACCCAAAATCCCCAGACTCTGCTTCCACACTGGAAGACGTGCCGGTGGGATTGAGGAGATCTTCGAAGTACTCGGCCCACCGATTCACAACGTCCCGAGTCGAGGTCAGCAGCACACCCTCCCCACTGTAAACAGTGTTGGTAGTGCACTGCTTTCCCCTCCTGAGGCGCCGGATGGTGGACCAGAATCTCCTTGAAGCCGTACGGAAGTCTTGTTCCATGGTCTCACCAAACTCCTCCCATGCCCGGGTTTTTGCCTCCGCGACCACCCGAGCCGCATTCCGCTTGGACTGCCGGTACCTATCAGCTGCCTCCGGAGTCCCACAGGCCAAAAAGACCTGATAGGACTCTTTCTTCAGCTTGACAGCATCCCTAACCGCCGGTGTCCACCAGCGGGTTCGGGGGTTGCCGCCACGACAGGCACCGACCACCCTGCGGCCACAGCTGCGGTCAGCCGCCTCGACAACGGAGTCACGAAACATGGCCCATTCGGACTCAATGTCCCCTGACTCCCCCGGGACACATTCGAAGTTCTGTCGGAGGTGGGAATTGAAGCTCCTTCTGACAGGAGACTCTGCCAGATGTTCCCAGCAGACCCTCACAACACGTTTGGGTCTGCCAGGTCTAACCGGCATCTTCCCTCACCATCGAAGCCAACTCACCACCAGGTAGTGCTCAGTTGACAGCTCCGCCCCTCTCTTCACCCGAGTGTCCAAGACATGCGGCCGCAGATCAGATGAAACGATAACAAAATCGATCATCGACCTGCGGCCTAAGGTATCCTGGTGCCAAGAGCACATATGGACACCTTTATGCTTGAACATGGTGTTCGTTATAGACAATCCATGACGAGCACAGAAGTCTAATAACAAAACACTCGGATTCAGATCAGGGGGGCCGTTCCTCCCAACCACACCTCTCCAGGTCTCACTGTCTTTGCCCACGTGAGCATTGAAGTCCCCCAGCAGAACGAGGGAGTCACCCGAGGGAGTCACCCGAAGGAGCGCTTTCCAGTACCCCCTCCAAGGTCTCCAAAAAGGGTGGGTAGTCTGAACTGCAGTTTGGTGCATAAGCACAAACCACAGTCAGGACCCGTCCCCCCACCCAAAGACGGAGGGATGCTACCCTCTCGCTCACCGGGGTAAACCCCAACGTACAGGCACCAAGATGCGGGGCAAGAAGTATGCCCACCCCTGCTCGGCGCCTCTCAGTGGGAGCAACTCCAGAGTGGTAGAGAGTCCAACCCCTCTCGAGGAAACTGGTTCCAGAGCCAGAGCCATGCGTTGAGGTGAGTCCAACTATATCTAGTTGGAAACTCTCAACCTCACACACCAACTCCGGCTCTTTCCCCACCAGAGAGGTGACATTCCACGTACCTAGAGCCAGCTTCTGTAGCCGAGGATCAGACCGCCAAGGTCCCCGCCCTCGGCTACCACCCTTTCCACATTGCACCCGACCCCTTTGGCCCCTCCCACGGGTGGTGGGCCCATGGGAAGGGGGACCCTAGTGTTGTAGTCAAGACCACACTACCCGAGACCAAGACTTTGTCGAGAACAGAGAGACCCGAGACCGAGACAAGGCCAAGACATTTAGAGGTCGAGACCGAGACAAGACCAAGACATTTAGCGGTCGAGACCGAGACAAGACCAACAAGACCATGTATATCAAAGAAAAATTATAATAAAACGAAAAATGTATTTTTATTTTTTTATTTTTAACATTCTTGAAAAGTGGTCTTTTCTGCATTATATGACACCATTAATTAAATCAGTAAAAGTTGAACTAAAGATTATGTCATGCCATGCCTGAACATCATGTGATAAAACTTGTTGGTGAAGACCTGAGGCTGAAAGTCAAGTTTCTTTCCATGATAGCTATGATTTAAGGAGAGCTTGGTTGCACTTTAGAAACATGAGGTCCTCCAGCATTCTGTGACCTAAACGTGCACGGTGGGGTCTCATGATTTCTACAGTCTTTGGTTTCAACACCAAATATGCAGGGGGTGTGTCAATTCGGCGCTGCAGCATGCAGTGCACCCACCCACTTTAAATCGGCACCTATGACAGCTGGGGAAATTGTTACACTATCAGTCATTTTAAGTTGTTATTAAGGTCTCGAGCGGTCTCGGCAAAAAAAACCCGAGACCGCCTAGTCCGAGACCGAGACAAGATCGAGTAAAAATGCCTTCGAGACCAAGACGAGGCCAAGAACATAAAAATATGGTCTCGAGACCGGTCTCGAGACCAAGACCGCTCTCAAGAACTACAACACCGGGACCCACGTCTCCTCTTCGGGCTGTGCCCGGCCGGGCTCCATGGGTGAAAGCCCGGCCACCAGGCGCTCGCAAGCGTGCCCCAACTCCAGGCCTGGCTCCAGAGGGGGGCCCCGGTGACCCGCGTCCGGGCGAGGGAACACTGGTTCCATTTATTTTATTCATCATAAGGGGTCTTTGGGCTGCACTTTGTCTGATCCCTCACCTAGGACCTGTTTGCCATGGGAAGTCCTAAATGAATAAAAGCAACACTCGTTTATTCTGCAACATAAAATCATTACAAAACCTCATTCACATCATATGTGTTCTTTATTATCATCAGTAATTCAATTCAATTCAATTCAATTCAGTTTATTTATATAGCGCCAAATCACGACAAGGGTCGTCTCAAGGCACTTCACAAAGTAAACATTTCAATACAGTTCAGTTCATAAGCCAATCAGTAAAAAAGTTTCCTATATAAGGGACCCAGCAGACTGCATCAAGACACTGACTGTGTGTTGATACAATCCTCATACTGAGCAAGCATTTAGCGACAGTGGGAAGGAAAACTCCCTTTTAACAGGAAGAAACCTCCAGAGGATCCTGGCTCAGTATGAGCAGCCATCCGCTACGACTCACTGGGGATTGAGAAGACAGAGCAGGCACAGGCACCCCCCCCCCACCCCCCCCCCACACACACACACACCATATAGATCAAGTAGTGTTTCTATGGCTACACTGTGATTTCTTAGTAGAAGTTCTATTTAGTAAGAGAAACTTTATGGTCTTTATCTGAGTGAATCTATAATTAATTCAATAGGTGAACTAATAGTAGCACATTCTATGTT
>SSNS01000805.1:7560-32187 GCA_006937985.1 Aphyosemion australe
TGGGACCCTGAATCGGATGCAGTCAAGATATCATTCAGCACAAGAATCAGAGCAGACTCAGTACTGTGGTGGGGTCTGAAGGTTGGTTGGCTGAACCCGCCGTAAGGCATTTGCGTCACTTCCTGTTTCAGTGTTGCACTCAGTGTAGCTGTTCGGTGTTTGTGGCTTGCTAAAATTGGTTTGATTTCTCTGTACTGAGACATTTTTGAGTTCTTGTAGTACATAAGCACGCGAAAACACACATTTTCTGTTGCACCTAACGTTTAGGGAACCCTTTGAGTTTGCACGCAGTTTTATTTGGTGTGAAAGGTTGTTTGCCTAGTTAGCTTAGCCTCGGCGCGGCTATGGCTACTTCTGTCTCTCCCTCTCCGTCTCCTATCTCTTGCTCTGTGTGTCAGATGTTTAGTTACTCCTCTGCCTCCTTTAGTGATAATGGTACGTGTAATAAATGTAGCATTTTTGTAGCTTTGGAGGCGAGGGTGTCGGAATTGGAGGCCCGGCTCCGCGCTGTTGAAAAACCTGTAGATAGCCGTAGCTATCCGTAACTTAGCTAGCGCGGGGCTAACTAGATCAGAACCACCCCGTAGCGGTCCTCCAGTAGAACCCGAGCCGGGACCTCAGGCCGGCTGGGTGACTGTACGCAAGAAGCATAGAACCCAGCCCGTGGGACACCACCAACCCGTCCACGTTTCAAACAGATTTTCCCCACTCGGTGACGCACCCACTGAGAAGTCGACTCTGGTTATAGGTAGCTCCATAGTCAGAAACGTGGCATTAGAGACTCCAGCAACCATAGTCAAATGTTTGCCAGGGGCCAGAGCGGGCGACATTAAATCCTACCTGAAACTGCTGGCTAAGGATAAGCGTAAATACAGTAAGATTGTTATTCACGCTGGCGGTAATGACACCCGGTTACACCAATCGGAGGTCACTAAAATCAATGTTGCTTCGGTGTGTAAGTTTGCCAAAACAATGTCGGACTCCGTAATTTTCTCTGGCCCCCTGCCTGATCGAACCAGTGACAACATGTTTAGCCGCATGCTGTCCTTCAACCGCTGGTTGTCTAGGTGGTGTGCCGAAAACAACGTGGGCTACATTGATAATTGGAAAACTTTTTGGGGAAAACCTGGTCTGATCCGAAGAGACGGCATCCATCCCACTTTGGATGGCGCAGCTCTTCTTTCTAGGAATATGGCCAATTTTATTAGTCCTCCCTGACAACCCAGGGTCCAGACCAGGAAGCAGAGTCGTAGTTTAACCCTCCCCTCTGCAGCTTCTGTACTGTTACCCACCCACTACCCCATCCAGACAGTGTCCTGCCCACGGCCAGAATCAAACAGATTAAAAATCAGGCTTAATAGAGCAAATCTTGAAAATCTCATAAATATAAAAACAAACTCTACTGAACAGAAAACTAGAACAATTAAATGTGGTTTATTGAACATTAGATCTATCTTTTCAAAGACTTTATTAGTTAATGATTTGATTTGTGATAATCAGATTTCTCTATTTTGTCTCACAGAATCCTGGCTGCAGCAAGAGGACTATGTTAGTTTAAATGAGTCCACTCCTTCTAATTATTTAAATCATCATATTGCTCATAGTACAGGGCGAGGAGGAGGAGTAGCAACCATCTTTCATTCAGATTTATTAATCAGTCCCCTACCAATTAATAGCTACAGTTCTTTTGAACATCTAATTCTTAGTTTGCCTAATCCGGATTGCAAAGCTCTAAACCCACTTTTGTTTGTAGTCTTGTATCGTCCACCAGGCCCCTGGTGAGGATTCACGTGAGGATTCAGAATTGATTAATGAACGCCGATGCTTAAAAAAATAAGTAACGTGAAAGCTTTGTTGCAAAGCCGGTACTAAACAAAAATACACGTAACCGGAGCCTTAACAAATGTAAGTTATTTGTTTTTGTGTAAGGAAGATGTTTTTTACTGGCGCACAATGTGGTAATCTAGGTGCTGTGGAGGAAAATAGAGGAACCAGCAGAAACGGTCCAAAGTTTGGGATCAAACGCGCAGCTACGGGCAGATTGGCTAATGCTAACTAAGCTAGCGGATAGCAGACTCACGCTGTGGGTTCCAGAGAACACGATGATTTTGGAACTAAGAATGACTAAACTCTACCAGCGAAAGAAAAGTCCCACCATCCTGTTTATTCGTAGCTGTCTGCAGCGCTATGGAGCAGAGCCACAGCAGCTACCGGGACTCACGTTGTTGTTGCTACGAGATTGTGCAACACACCGCTCCAGGGCTATGGCAAGCCGTTGTAGTATATAATTCACAAACACTTCTATCTGTGAACGTAATTTAAACTGGATTATTGCCAATCCGTACATTATAGACATGCCACCATTAAATTGTTACCAGTAGAAATGAAATGTTATTCAATATCTCAAAAGCTGTAAGACAGTTGAGGTGATAGCATGTTGTTTTGCATGTTATTGAACTGTTTTCTAATAATGTTCTGTTGTTAAATAAAGTAAAGGAAGGAGAGAAAAAAATTATTCCCTAGCAGGTTTTAAATGTTTAAAGCTTTCCCTAATCGAAGTTAAGTTGGTCAAAGTGCAAATATTTACACAAGTCATACAGGCATAAAATAAGATTTTGTCTTTGAAAAATAGTTAAATGTAAAAAAAAGGTATTTAGTTACTGAGAGTAGTTTTAGAGGAACTGAGTTAATTGATAGGTTTTTTTTATTTACAAATGTAGACAAAGAAGACAATCAATCTCGTATGAAATAAGCATTAAAAATGTTAATAATCGAAGAATCGTGGCACCAGTAATCGAATCGAACCAACAACCATTATAATCGAAGAATCGAAGCATCGAAGCTCCCATAATCGAAATCGAATTGAATCGTGAAGTACCCTTTTTGGAACACCCCTATTGTGGAGTACCACAGGGTTCAGTACTTGGACCAATTCTTTTCACTATATATATATGCTTCCAATTGGTAAAATCATTAGACAACATGGGATAAACTTCCACTGTTATGCTGATGATACTCAGTTATATTTATCCATAAACCCTGATGAACCTAATCAGTTAGGTAGACTACAGGCTTGTCTTGAAGACATAAAAATCTGGATGACTCTAAACTTTCTGCTGTTAAATCCAGACAAGACTGAAGTTATCATCTTTGGACCAGAACCTCAGAAAAGAAAACTGCTTAGTCAGTCACCTGATCTAAATGGTATTAAATTAGCCTCCGAGAACAAAGTAAAGAACCTCGGTGTAATCTTTGACCAGGACATGTCATTCAAATCCCACGTTAAACAGGTTTGTAGGATTTCCTGTTTCCACCTTCGAAAAACTGGTTCATGCATTTATTACCTCAAGGTTGGATTACTGCAATTCATTACTATCAGGAGGTCCACAGAATGTAGTCAAAAGTCTTCAGCTGGTCCAAAATGCTGCAGCTAGAGTTCTGATGAGAATTAAAAAGAGAGACCACATCTCTCCTGTTTTAGCTTCCCTACATTGGCTGCCTGTTAAATTCAGAATAGATTTTAAGATCCTCCTTCTCACATATAAAGCTCTTAATAATCAAGCTCCATCATACATCAGTGATCTGATTGTTCCATATGTTCCTAACAGAGCACTTCGCTCTCAGACTGCAGGTTTACTGGTGGTTCCTAGAATATCTAAAAGTAGGATGGGAGGCAGATCTTTTAGCTATCAGGCTCCTCTACTGTGGAACCAGCTCCCAGCATTAGTGCGTGAGGCAGACACCTTGTCTACTTTTAAGACTAGGCTCAAAACTTTTCTATTTGATAGGGCTTATGGTTAAATTCTGATGTTAGCCCAGGTTTAGACGAGTGGGGAGCAGAGGGAGGTGGAGTGTACAGAGGGGACTACTGTCGTTAAAGACTTCTCCCTGGCCCTGCCTCCCACATGCCTCCATCTAAAAGGCTAGGTTATCCTGAGTTATCTCTGTAGTTATGCTGCTATAGGCTTAGACTGCTGGAGGACATACTGACCACTTTCCACACTCTGCTACTCTCTTCTACCACCACTCTCTAACTGCATTATTTCCTGTTATTCCAGCTGTTAACTTTATTTTCTCTCTAAGTGTTTTTCTCCCCAGAAGAAGCTACACTGGCGTTCTGCTGAGCTGTGGTGGCCTCATGGAGGGGGCCATCGGCTGGCACACTGCTGCCAACCACCTAACATTCTCCCTTTCCTGATATTACATCTTACTTTCTTTAACATAGAATGTGCTACTATTAGTTCACCTATTGAATTAATTATAGATTCACTCAGATAAAGACAATAAAGTTTCTCTTACTCTTACTAAATAGAACTTCTACTAAGAAATCACAGTGTAGCCATAGAAACACTACTTGATATATGTGGTGTGTGTGTGTGTGTGTGTGTGTGTGTGTGTGTGTGTGTGGGTGCGGGGTGTGCCTGTGCCTGCTCTGTCTTCTCAACCCCCAGTGAGCCGTAGCGGATGGCTGCTCATACTGAGCCAGGATCCTCTGGAGGTTTCTTCCTGTTAAAAGGGAGTTTTCCTTCCCACTGTCGCTANACATAAAAATCTGGATGACTCTAAACTTTCTGCTGTTAAATCCAGACAAGACTGAAGTTATCATCTTTGGACCAGAACCTCAGAAAAGGAAACTGCTTAGTCAATCACCTAATCTAAACGGTATTAAATTAGCCTCCGAGAACAAAGTAAAGAACCTCGGTGTAATCTTTGACCAGGACATGTCATTCAAATCCCACGTTAAACAGGTTTGTAGGATTTCCTTTTTCCACCTTCGGAATATTGCTAAGATTAGAAGCATCCTTTCCAGGAGTGATGCTGAAAAACTGGTTCATGCATTCATTACCTCAAGGTTGGATTACTGCAATTCATTACTATCAGGAGGTCCACAGAATGTAGTCAAAAGTCTTCAGCTGGTCCAAAATGCTGCAGCTAGAGTTCTGATGAGAATTAAAAAGAGAGACCACATCTCTCCTGTTTTAGCTTCCCTACATTGGCTGCCTGTTAAATTCAGAATAGATTTTAAGATCCTCCTTCTCACATATAAAGCTCTTAATAATCAAGCTCCATCATACATCAGTGATCTGATTGTTCCATATGTTCCTAACAGAGCACTTCGCTCTCAGACTGCAGGTTTACTGGTGGTTCCTAGAATATCTAAAAGTAGGATGGGAGGCAGATCTTTTAGCTATCAGGCTCCTCTCCTGTGGAACCAGCTCCCAGCTTTAGTCGGTGAGGCAGACACCTTGTCTACTTTTAAGACTAGGCTCAAAACTTTTCTATTTGATAGGGCTTATGGTTAAATTCTGATGTTAGCCCAGGTTTAGACGAGTGGGGAGCAGAGGGAGGTGGAGTGTACAGCGGGGACTACAGTCGTTAAGACTTTTCTCCCTGGCCCTGCCTCCCACATGCCTCCATCTAAAAGGCTAGCTTATCCTGAGTTATCTCTGTAGTTATGCTGCTATAGGCTTAGACTGCTGGAGGACATACTGACCACTTTCCACATTCTGCTACTCTCTTCTACCACCACTCTCTAATTGCATTATTTCCTGTTATTTCAGCTGTTAACTTTATTTTCTCTCTAAGTGTTTTTCTCCCCAGAAGAAGCTACACTGGCGTTCTGCTGAGCTGTGGTGGCCTCATGGAGGGGGCCATTGGCTGGCACACGGCTGCCAACCACATAACATTCTCCCTCTCCTGATATTACATCTCACTTTCTTTAACATAGAATGTGCTACTATTAGTTCACCTATTGAATTAATTATAGATTCACTCAGATAAAGACAATAAAGTTTCTCTTACTAAATAGAACTTCTACTAAGAAATCACAGTGTAGCCATAGAAACACTACTTGATCTATATGGTGTGTGTGTGTGGGTGTGTGTGTGTGGGTGGGTGTGGGGTGTGCGTGTGCCTGCTCTGTCTTCTCAATCCCCAGTGAGTCGTAGCGGATGGCTGCTCATACTGAGCCAGGATCCTCTGGAGGTTTCTTCCTGTTAAAAGGGAGTTTTCCTTCCCACTGTCGCTACATGCTTGCTTAGTATGAGGATTGTATCAACACACAGTCAGTGTCTTGATGCAATCTGCTGGGTTCCTTATATAGGAAACCTTTTTACTGATTGGCTTAATGAACTGAACTGTATTGGAATGTTTACTTTGTGAAGTGCCTTGAGACGACTCTTGTCGTGATTTGGCGCTATATAAATAAACTGAATTGAATTGAAAGCCGATTGAAATACGTCCGAAAGTGAATTTGTCTCCATGTGGGTTTTAATTTGTGAATAAACCATTTTCTCCAGAACCTTTGACAAAAAAAACACTTTTGAAATTGGGTGTAAGTTATCAAAGTTTAAAGGGTCCAGACCCGGCTTCTTCAAAATCGACTGCACAACCGTTTTTTGATGAGTACTGTCTGAATTCGAAGGATACTCATCCTCTCAGCCTCTCTCTCATCATCTGCAACATCTTCCTCAGAAGAAAAAGTTTTTTATTATTACATTTAAAACACACACATATAACCTGCGTTACATTGGTTCTGTTTAAAGAAAAGCATGTAATAATGAAAAAATCTACAGATAATTTACATTTTCAGAAGAGATCTAAGCATTATTAGTCTTAAGTTGAATAAACAAATGCACAATGAAAACATTTCAATGCTATTTAAATTAAAAAGTTCATTTTTAATATTTTAACACCCAAGTTGTACTCATTAAGAAGTTCTAAGATCCAATTAACATTAGAAAATGTCCTACTGTATTCAACATTTAAAACGTATTTGGTTTATATTAATTATTTACATGTTAATACTCTATAGTAATGTGTACATTTAACCACCGACCTTTCTGTTGCTAAATCATACATAAAACTATCTAAATGTAAGTCCTGAAAGCTTGTAGACTAAACTAATTACTTTACCTGGAAATGGTTATCCCTCAGCCTTAAGAACAAATGCTGGTGACAGAATCAGAATCAGAAGGGTTTTATTGCCAGATGTGTGAGAAATCACAACATTAGGAAATTGCTGCGATACTTGGTGCAAAAAGAAAGATAAAAAATAAGAGATAAGCAAATATAAGAAGTAACAATATACTCATGATAAAATAATTATTATAAAAAGTGGCAATAATTAAAGAAGCAGCTACTATATACAAAGTGCAGGTACTAATCAGAGTGGATCAGCTTCAGGTACAAACACAACACTGGGTCATGTGACTGGGACCAAGCGACTGGAGTGGGCAGCCCTAGGATTGACATTCAAGAGTCCAACAGCAGAGGGGAAGAAACTGTTCTTGTGGCGAGAGGTTCTGGTCCGAATGGATCTGAACCTCCTGCCAGATGGGAGAGGGTCAAAGAGACAGTGGCCAGGGTGAGTCGGGTCAGCTGTGAGCCGACCTGCACGCCTCAATGTCCTGGAGGTGTACAGGTCCTGTATGGAGGGGAGTTTGCAGCCAATGACCTTCTCAGCAGAGCGTACAACACGCTGCAGCCTCTTCTTGTCCCTGGTGGTGGCTCCAGCGTACCACACGGTGATTGAGGAGGTGAGGATGGACTCGATGACTGCGGTGTAGAACTGCCTCATCGACTGTGCTGGCAGGTTGAATTTTTTCAGCTGCCTCTGGAAGTTCATCCTCTGCTGGGCCTTTTTTATGATGGAGGTGATGTTGTGCTCCCACTTGAGGTCTTGGGTGATGGTGGTGCC
This sequence comes from Aphyosemion australe, assembly GCA_006937985.1. Taxonomy (NCBI): domain Eukaryota; kingdom Metazoa; phylum Chordata; class Actinopteri; order Cyprinodontiformes; family Nothobranchiidae; genus Aphyosemion; species Aphyosemion australe. The sequence goes on from SSNS01000805.1 coordinate 15,260, forward strand.
CAGGAAGCGACATTAGTCCACCATCGTGATGGGAGGGTCAGACAGGGTTATAGGGGAGGGGTGCTGTGTGCTTCCTAAAGTCCACAACAACCTCAGCTGTCTTCTGGGTGTTTAGCACCAGGTTGTTGTGGCTGCACCAGGACACCAGCCGTTCCACCTCCATTCTGTAGGCAGACTCATCCCCATCAGAGATGAGTCCAATCACGGTGGTATCGTCTGCAAACTTGATTAGTTTGACAGACTCGTGGTTGGAGGTGCAGCTGTTGGTGTACAGGGAGAAGAGCAGAGGGGAGAGAACACAACCCTGAGGGGAACCGGTGCTGATGGTCCGCAGGTCCGAGACATTCTTCCCCAGCCTGACTTATTGTTTCCTGTCTGTCAGGAAGTCAGCGATCCACCTGCAGGCTGGGTCAGGCACGTTCATCTGGGACAGTTTGTCTTGAAGGAGGTCTGGCAGGATTGTGTTGAAGGCAGAGCTGAAGTCCACAAACAGGATCACAGGAGAAGAAGTCAAGGAAACAGATTGGTCTGACTCCACCACAAAGTCCACCGAAGATGTTTCACTCTCCTCATTTTCTCCAGGAGTATCAGGCTGCAGGAGCTGATCCAGAACTTGTTCCACAGAGAGATGCCTCTTCATCTTGCTCCGTGGCTTTCACAGAAGTGAAATGACCACATAACCAAACTACAAGTAGTTTGAATGTGGCAGGTGCATAAACATACTAATTGTTTTGTTTTCTACACTTTGAAGTTCAGTAAGAGAGTCAAAGTGTGTTTTGTTTACTTATCAGAGGTCAGGTTGACCTTTTGACTTCAATAAAAAGAGCAGAAGATCTAAAGAAATGTGTAAACATTCTCGCCTGGGCAATATATGGAGAAATTACTGAATTTGGTGATGAACAGTAAAAATCATAAATTTGACCACTTTTCTCCTAAATGAAACCATAATATCACAGAAAGCATGATTATTTGCTGCAGATGTTACAGGATCAAAAACTGTGGTTTGCATTGAAGTCAATGGGACGTTTTTGTCCTCTAATGGCTCAAGAGGGTAGTAAATTTTAAATCTGTTGCTATGTAAAAACTATAAATGCAAAAAATTCAAAATTTTAGATATTTGATAACATAATCAAGACTGACTTGTAAGAAACGCCCCAAGCAAAAAAAAAAATTTTTTTTTGAAAATAACTCAATTTTTGTGTTTTTTCATAAATTACAGCAATGACTTTGAGTATTCAAACTGGCATTTCAAGGGTTAAAATCCTCAAAATGATTGAAATTTTTATATGTTTGAGCAGGGCTGAAGTTGTTTAACAGATCTATGAAAAAAAATAAAATAAAAAAAATTAATGTATACATTTTTTATAGCCATTTTACCCAGTGGACGTTTTTGTCCTCTAATGACTCAAGAGTATAGTGTTTTTATTTCATAGTGTTCCCTTGGTCTATTTTCAAAATTCCAAATTGAATTTCAAAATTAGTCTAGAGCCTGGTTTTGCGACAAAATTTTGCACCATATGCACAAACAATGGTGAAATTGGCATCAAAAAGAAAAGCAAAAAACTGCCCAAATGGACAAAAACATCCCTAATGAAGCCTGAGGGTTAAAGTCTTGAATTGCCTCTTTAAGCCTGGTTTATACTCGGTCCGTCTGCGTGAAACGGACACACGCACCGCCATTTTGCGTTGGCGCAAGGGCTCTCCGACTGGCGCACGGAGGGTGACGGAGACATGCCCCAAATTTTAAACATCCGTCGAACGAGACGGACAGCGCATGCCTGTGATTGGTCAGGACGACGCTTCCTGTAACTTCGTCACCAGCACCGCCGTTGCTCCGTTAATAAGTAAAAAAAATAGTTAGCGGCAGACCCAGAATAGATTGAAGAAAGCATCGCGGAAAAGTCCGAAAATATGAACGTTTATTCACCCGTGAGCACAAAATACGGAGCAAACGTGGATGGAAACGACGGGAAACGTGGGTTTAGAGGCGACTGGATGAAGAGGTGGAGGAGAATGAAGGACAAATTAGTCCGTGTTAAAAAGTCTCTGAAATACATTAAAACAATGTAAAAACATGAGTAAATACACTATCGTGAACCGGATACATGAGTGTCATGGTGGCAGGATATCACAGAATAGCGCTACGCCCTCTGTTGTCCTGGCGGGGAATTGCTTTGCAGCACTCCGCTGCCTGAACAGAAGTTCGAATGTGAAAACCTTTCAGACGCTCCGTGTGCGTCTCTCCGTTGCGGAGCTCACAGAGAGTATAAACCAGGCTTTACATCTGCCTCACGGATGTGTAGGGTTGTGGTGGAGGTGTGTGATGTGAAGACGTCCTGGGTGGGGGGTGAGGAGGAGGGTGCTGAGGGTAAATTCCACAATGATGGTGATGGCTCTGGAGTGGGGGGTGGGTGGCCAATGTCTCTATTGTTGGGACTGGAAGAGGTGTGAGACCTGCCTGATGGCTCACCGACAATAGAAATTGTTTAGGTTGTTTGCCAAGAGCAGATTATCAGTGGAGGCGGGGGTTCTGGGTTTGTAGTTTGTGATGCTTCTGAAACTTTTCCACACAAAGGCCGGGTCGTTCTCAGAGATTTGCTGCTGCATTTTGTCATGATGCTGGTGTTTAGCTTTGACCAATTCTTTACTGAATCTGTATTTAGCGTCTCTGTAGGAGTCCTTGTCCCCACTTTTAAAGGCTTCTCTCTTCTCTAACCACAGCTGTTTGAGTTTTGGGGTAAACTAGGCTTTGTCGTTGTTGTAACTCACCCTGGTCCGTGATGGTATGATGCTGTCCTGACAGAAGTGGATGTAGGAGGTGACGGTATCTGTGTACTCATCCAACCTGTCAGAGGCAGCCTTCATTACCTCCCAGTCTGTGGTCTCTAGGCATGTGCGAAGCTCATCTACAGCATCATTGTTCCACTGTTTTATTGACTTCACAACAGGTTTGGAGAGTTTCAGCCTTTGTTTATACGCTGGGATCAGATGAATGGTCACGTGGTCAGAAAGTCCGAGCGCAGCGCGAGCCACTGCGTGATAGGCTCCAGTTAGTGTGCTGTAACAGTGGTCCAGGGTTTTCTCCTCTCTGGATGGGCATTTAATATACTCTTTTATATTTGGGAAGTTCCTGGCTCAGATTTGCTTTTTTTAAAAATCTCCCAGAATGCTGATGAGGGAGTCCGGGTACGCCCGCTCCGTGCACAGAATCTGTTCCGCGAGCGCGCGCTGAGCCTTGTGCGCGTCTGGCGGGATGTAAACAGTGGCTAGAATGAATGAAGCGAACTCCCGCGGAGAGTAGAACGGTTTACAGTTTATAAAAATATATTCCAGAGAGGTAGAGCAGTGCTGAGCGATCGCTGTAACATCTGCACACTAACCTTTATTGATGTAAAAACACACACCTCCACCCGTGGTCTTGCCGGAGAGAGCCGCTTCCCGATCTGCACGGATGAGATGAAACCCCTCCAGCTGGAGCACGCAGTCCGGGGTGTCCTCACCGAGCCATGTTTCAATGTAGCATAAAATACAAGATGAGGAAAAGTCTCTGTTTATGTTTCTCATCAGGGTCAGCTCATCCATTTTGTTGCGGAGTGAGCGTACGTTAGAGAGGAAGATCCCAGGTAGAGCCGTGCGTAATCCCCTTCTCCTCAGACGCACGAGCACGCCCACACATTTTCCTCTCCTTCTGCGTCTAATTTTCCTGATCAAAGTTGGTATTAAATCTGCCGCGGATGCAACAAAAATCAAGGATAAATCCACGGGTATCAGTGTTGTAACTTATGACTTCCAGTGGCGGCTCGTCCATAGGGGGCGCTAGGGCGCAGCCCCACCAGTCTCACAGGAAGAGGAAGAAGAAGAGAGGAATCACAAAATGTATTTAAAAAAAAATAAAATTTAAACTAAAGTATCTATACACCATATGGCCTGTAAGTGCTGTGTGTAATCTGCATTTAATTGTAGTTTAATAAAGTTAATACTTTTAACACGACCGAAACGTCGATGCGGGCGCAGCAATCTTTACCATTGACTTAAAACGGGCTAACTGGCGCATGCGCGCTGGATCCCCAACGACAAGGAATAGGAGAGCTTTTGGGCGCATATGGTTGCGATCGCATAGAAACGGGGGGAGTCTGCTCAGATCAGGAGGAGGATGCTGATTGGTCAGTTCACCCAGCCCAGACAGAACCGGAAATTTCTCCACAGGCTAGTTCACCGTCCTTTGTTGTTGTGGAGCCGCTGCTAACGTTGACTATTGAGAAAACTAGTAGTTTCATCTTTTAATCATTGGATTCTACGAACCAAGTGGATTTTTTTACTATAAGATGGATTATTTTGACCAACAAGGTAAGACAGAATTTAGCTTTTGACTTCATGAAAATAGCTTTGTTTTGCTTTTCATTTGCAGTCATTGGGTGGTGTTGAGGTAGAAAACGTGGATTCTATCGTTTAAAAGAGCCTCTTCCCGTTTAGTGTGTGTGAGGTTTGCATATATTGGTCAATATGAAGCATGTTTTTGGAACAACTTTGTTGCTAACTTAGCAACAAAGTCCATCAATTTCAAGTTGTGTGACGCAAAAGAATGGTAATTTGGCATTCCCTAGTGGTGATATGTGGTTAGCGCATCTGAAAAACTGACCTGCAAATGAAGAAAATAACGATTGTTTATATAGCGCCTCTCAAGATAAAACCCATTCACAAGAACTAACATAAAAAAATAAAAATAAAAAAATGCGACCCACCCAAAAAAAAATTCACCAGCTGCCACTGATGACTTCTTCTCTTGAGTAGGAGAACCCAGACACGCAATTTACACACAAAAACAAAACGAAAATAACGCACCAAAGTACCAGGGCATCCATCTGCGGCGCAATCTTGGTTATCAAGGAGGTGAAGCTGCTGTAGCTCCTCAAACATCCCTGCTCAATTTTTGCTAGCTTAGCTCTTTCTCTTTGCCTGTTAGCTGCCGTCTCGGTTGCTAAGTGACAGGACCTACAGGCTGCCGTAGAGGCAAAGGCTAGACCGTCCAAATTCAGAGCCGCTGACTTCCGGTATTAGCGGTCTAGCAAGGACTCGACCTTGCTAGACTGGCAAGGACCCGTCCTCACAAGCATCCTGCCCCTGGATTCGGACACACCTATAGATACTGGACAAACTGTGCTCATTTCTGTCTGTTGTTCTCTTATTAGGCCAAAAGGGAGGTTCCCATCATCGTCACCATGGCTGTGTCACACATCTCGTCACGCCCAGACAATCCAAAAATGGGAAAAGAGGTGGAGCTGTGAGGGTGGGAGCAAATAATTGACACCCAAACACTCTGAACCAATGTAGCTTCTAGCTAACTGAGCTAACCCCCGAAGCTAAGACGGAGTTAGGAGCTAACATTGACTGTTCGGCTGCCCCGTCTCCAGGGGCAGCTAACAGAGGTTTTCGGGTCCTTTTAGCAAGAAAAATCCATTTGAGCGACTCAAAAGTGAAACAGCATCAACTCAAAGAGCTGATGTTTCTGTGGTCTCCCTCAGAGAGCTCCACAGGCCACAAGGATGACTACAACCTCGCATGGAAGCCAGGTGGCCGCGCGGATCGGCTACCCCAAGAGATGGGAGTGGGCAGCCACCTGCATCTAGCAACTGTTCCCTGCCGGGAGGGAGGAGAAGCTGGGTGCTCACCTCACTGGGCTGCATTTGGGAGGATGGAGCGGCAGATTTGCGGATATCTGATCGCAGGTCCACCGCTGTTAAAGGGAGAGGCACATTACCAAAACTTGGCAACCTTCCTTTCTGCAGTGGCTACCTCACGGATCTTTGACCGCGGTGGACCCGGAAGCCTCCACTAGCCTCAGCCAGCTTACTTAACTCCAGTTTTGTTACCCGGCCAGCCCCACCAACACGTTATACTTCAACCCGTCTTTGACCAAGCAGTGTTATGTTAAATGCACACAAATGCACAGCATGTTCCCCATTCACCCAGCAAAATAAAGTACTGAAATATAATTTTACTTATTGATAAAAATGAAGCAGAGACTTTTTGGATGGTCTGTCAGTGCAATCAATACCACAGCTTGCCCTCTTTGTCCAAATAATTCCATGATTAACATCCAAACACGAACACACAGAGGACACAACTAAAGTTCAGAGAGTCAAAATGGCCTAACATCTATTAACGTGAGGCTGAGGCCTTTCCTGAAGCTAGCCGCTTACACTAGCTCTGACGCTCATGCTACCTGACAATTAAATCTAACTATTCTTAACTTCAAGCATTTAATTACACCTAAATGGAAGAGGTTAAAAAAAGTTCACCCACCTCAGAGTTGTCATGACTGCAAACTAGACCTATTAAACCTAAAATGTGTTTTTTTAACCAGGTTGTAAACATGTTTATTTTTGCTGTGAAGTTGGCATTTTTAACATGGGAGTCAATGACAGGGTTCAAACAGATTTCCAGTTAAGATTTTCCATGAATTTTCCATAACTTTTAACCAGTTTTCCATGATCAACCAAAAACATTTTTCACTCACACGCTAGGCCGACTAGGCAGTTTTGACTTGCTTTTAGAACCCCCTAGTGTCCGTTTTGTAGAACCGAAAGCAAAACTTATCTTCTCGCTGTGCGTTTGTCTTTTTAACACCTTAATCTACCTGCTGAAACGTCTCCTCAGCCTTCATTAGTGTCTACTAGTGTTGTCAAAAGAACCGGTACTTCGGTACCGACCCGGTACTACAAAAATGTAAACGTCACCAAGATTTCGTAGGTACCGGTAATACCGAGGACCCGTCTAAACCCGGTCCTTGATGCGCTTGATTCGCGCATTTACTGGGCGCGTGCAGTCGCTTCTAAAGCAACGCCGCAGAACACAGAGTGACGGCGAGCGGTGGACCAGTTGATGTGGTAAATAAAATTTCATTCACGGAGACCCCCTCACGCCGCTGTCACGGAGAACCCCCGCCCTGACGGAGACCCCCCCGCCCTGCTGTCACGGAGACCGACAGGAGAGACGCTTCGCTCCAGCAGCACCTCCCGTTCTCATGCTTTCTTGTATTTTTAATTCCAAAACTTGACAGGATGTCCAGACAGACCCCTGAATCCCTCTGTCAGCGCTTGTCATCAGAAACGTCCTGACACGACGCTCACCTCCGCTGATCAGTGACGTAGGAGGCGGATTTAATGCGACATAACCGTTCAGACTAGTCGCTTTTAAAAATTCGCATATGTGTCAGAATCAGTACTACATAGAATAATAATAATAATAATAATAATTCATCGAATTTATATAGCGCTTTGTTAGGACACTCAAAGACGCTGCATGCACTCTCACATTCACACACTGCTGATGATGGTAAGCTACTCAGTAACCACAGCCGCCCTGGGGCGGTCTGACAGAAGCGAGGCTGCATTGTTGCGCCATCGGCCCCTCTGACCACCACCAACAGAGGCAATTCGGGTTAAGTGTCTTGCCCAAGGACACAACGATGGTGACAGACCGAGTGGGACGCGAACCCGCGACCTTCCGATTGCGGGGCGTCCACTTAACTCCTATGCCACCGTCGCCCCAGTGCGGTGTGAATACATCATCGTCTTTATTAACTATTTAAATCTCCTATACGTTTAATTAGGGTAACAAACAGGATGACATAAAGGCGTTGACTGCTCACAGACCGGAGTTTTTCTTTTTTTAATGATTGTAATGTGTATCCAAAAGATGAACAACAATGTATGGCTCAGTCAGTGTTTATGTCCTTAAAATCAGTCTGTCAAAAAAGCTGTTCTAACTAGAGGTTCTTGTCTGGATAACTAGCAGGTTTACAAAAATATATGAACAAAAACACATTTTGATTAAATAAAAGTGCATTAAAAACATGTTATGATAGTAGTACAATAGTAATTCAGTTCATTTTTCTTATATATAGCACTGATTCACAAAAGATATCATCTCAAAGCACTTTACAGGAAAATTAATGTTTTTATTGGTAAATTTAGTCTAAATTAAAATTTTGTTTGGTACCGAAATTGGTACCGAGAACCGTGAATTTTCACTGGTACCAGTACCAAATACTGAAATTTTGGTACCGTGACAACACTAGTGTCTACAGGAGCGGTTCATCACTAAATCAAACAAATCAGCTGTGTTCATGATCTAAAACATGCAGGAAACATGCTGGAAGCAGACTGCAGAGGCAGGTAGGTCAGCTCCATTTTTTTTCTAAGTCCCAACATACCGGACCGGCAACCCTAAAGTTGCAAGTGGAATATTCTGGTCAGAGGGGGCGACAGGGGCTGGGTGGCCATTCATTAACCCTGCAGGGTTCGTTCAGTTTCCAGATAAGATTTTCCCAAACTTTTCCATGACTTTTCCATAACTTTTCCATAACCTTTAACCAATTTTCCATGACCAAAACAAAAACATTTTTCACTTGCAGTACTTTACCCTCTTCTCACGTGCATATGCGCGCATATGTGCTCGCACGCCCGCACTGGTCTTGATGGCCTCAAAGGACTTGATCTTGGGCACATGGAGATCACCCTTCTCCACCATGTTCCCGATGTCAATATGTGCCAAAGATTTTAATGCTCGATCAGATACTGTGACATTTTCCATCCATCTGTGTTTGAAAAAGTTACGTGTGGGGATGCTGCATCCAGTACCTTTGATGAAGTCCTCATGGTGTGCAGGAGCCAATACAAAGATAAAAGCAAGTGCTCAACGTCTGCATCCCTTAATGCAGTGTGTAACACATGCAGACCATAAGAGCCAATGTTTAGGAGTGACTTGTCCACATGTCTATGCATCTCCTGCTACATTATGTCAAAAACCTTCCAGTTCACATTAGGTCCATCAATTGACAGCTGGAAAAGGTTTTTAATTACAACTTCAGACAATGTTTTATCTGTGAAAACTTTCAGATAATTCCAAAAGGTTTTTGTTATTGACAGATGTGACTGAGGTGTTTTTTCAAACACTGTATAATTAAAACTCCCGGACAGGGTATGAATTACACAGAGGATTCTGGTGGAGCCCACATGGGGGTTTTATTTTGCATTGGCCCCCAAAATTCCTTGAAACGGCCCTGGGTGTGGGACTGAGTTTTAAAGGTGATCTGAATTGTATAAAATACATAACTATTACATGCTTATAAATTATTGTAAAAAGGTATAGTGGGATAAATCTACCTACATTTTCAAGAACATTTTCTTTTTGTTTTCTTGTTTTTTATTTGACTATTTCCCGGTCCTGTCCGTCTCTGATCTTCGTGCATCTCCTCTCAGTCCTGCAGAAAAACTGTTGCTTGGCTTTCTTCCTTTTCACCTCATGAGTTACTTTTGAACTAAGCAGATCAAAGGGATCTACCGACCGCAAAAATAGCGGAGGTGCACTGCGCGGCCTCGCGAGTGAGGTGAAGTCACTGGAGCATGGGTGATGAGCTCTGCAGCATCGGAGCACTTCAGGCACGAAAAAAAGACAGAAAGTAACAGAATATTAGCGGACATGAACAATCGCGTTAATTATATTTTTTGGTGGTGCCACTTAGAGGATGTTACTGTGGCCGTGCGCAGGACGGAGCTGCCTGGAGCACATCAACAATCAGCACTTTGCCGCTCTCCGTCCTTTCCACTCAAAAGAATCCACTGTACGCTGAGAGTCCATATAAGTAATGTGATAAAGATCTTTTTTCAGGTTCCTCCTGGGTGTGTACGTTGAGGGCTTCCAGCTCCCCCGTAATTCGAACCCTGCTCCTGGATGAAAACCCGAACATTTTCACCAATATAGGAACCCGAGCGCCTCGGACAGAGAGTAAAAAGTGGACATGTCTGGGCAGAAGAGGACGTTTGGTCATCCTAGATTTAGTAAAATTCCAAAACTTTTCCAGGGCCTGGAAATTTGATTTTCAGATTCCGTGACTTTTCCAGGTTTTTCCATGATCGTATGAACCCCGCAATGAGGATTTGCTCACTTCTGGTGACAGCCCCTAGCGGAGGGTGGAACTGCAATTTTTGTCACTTCTGTGTTGGCTTCACAAAAAGGGAAACATGGATCCGCCTTGGTGGAACATTGTAGTTACAGGGAGCAGTGGCGGCCGGTGACTTTTTTTTTGGGTGGGGCGCTAACCACATATCGCCACTAGGGGACGCCAAATTACCATTGATTCTTAAGCATCAGCGTCACACAACTGACGGTCACAGTAGCACTTCCGGCAACAATGTTGTTCAAAAGGTTTTTGAATATATTAAGCATGTTTTTGACAAAAACATTCATCCATTCACCCATATATTACACAAACTGCACACACGCTTAAGGGGAGTAGGCTAAATCTAATCAATAGAATCCACTTTCTACAAACAGAACACCCATAAGCTGTAAATAAACGTGAGGCCGTAAAATAGACGCTACACGTATCCAGAAAAACACACAGTGACACACAACGCAAGATATTCACAGAAGCAGCCGGCGTTTAGATTAAAGCCCAGACTCACAAACAAGAAGTACCACTCTTAGTTCAAACCATATGGAGAGGTGCTAGCCGCTAACAAGGCAGCATGCCATTTCCTGAAGCCAAAAGCTAAAATGAGGGTTACCTGCAGGTTATGGCCATAATCCGTGTGGTGTAGTAAAAATAATCCACTCAATTCTTGAAATTCTACATCCCAACGTAAATGCTAAGCTGATCAGACTGTTTGCTGGCATTGTTTTACTAAAGACTATATAAGTGTTTTGCCCGCTCGAGTGTTTGATGCATTCATCATTTTCCTGTTTACGTGGATTCTCTCCCTGTGATTGGTTAACACGAAAGCCAGCCAGCTGAAAAAAACTCAACAAGCAATTCGATTGGCTCAGGTTTCCACCGATGTCTGAACCAATTGGAACCTACTAGTAGCGTTTGCTACGTCAGGTTTTGAAGCAATTAACTTTATTTGTCACTGATGATTTCACAATTATAGCAAAGATGGCTAAAAGGTTGGACAGCAAAAAAATATTCAGTGGAAGTAGTGTGTTGCTGCTGTGACAAATTGGCACAGATGGAGCCACACTGTGCCAGCCTGTGGAAAGTTTTTCCTTCAGGGCGGGGTGAACAACCTGACCAATCAGCGATCTCCTCCCCCTGGTCTGAGCAGAATTCACCCGGTGAGGCGGCGACGATCGCTAAAAGATGCGACCAACCGCTCTCCTATTCTTTCTCGCTGTGTACGGTTTGGGGAACCACTGCACATGCGCCAGTTAGCCCATATTAAGTCAATGGTAAAGATTGCTGCGCCCGCGAGAGGACACGTGACAAGTACGTCGACGATTCGACCGTGTTAAAAGTAAAAAAAAAAAACATTAGACACAGATTACACACAGCACTTAGTCCATATGGTGTGTATAGATCGTTTAGTTTACTTTTTATGTTTTTTTAAATATATTTTGTGATTCCTATCTTCTTCTTCTCCTTCCTGTGAGTGGTGGGGCGACGCCCTAGTGCCCCCTATGGACGAGCTGCCACTGACAGGGAGTAGAAGTAATGAAGGTAGAGAACTTTAAGGACGTAGGGTCTATGGTTCAAAGCAACGAAGAGTGGAAAAGAGGTGAAGAAATGTGTAAAGCAGGTTGAAATGAGTTGAGAAAAGTGTCAGGTGTGATGTTTGACAAAAGGGTTTCAACAAGAATGAAAGGAAAGTTGTAGAAGTCAGTAATGAGACCAGCCGTGTTGTCTGGTTTAGAGGCACTCAGTGCGTTTACATGCACATCAGAAAACCAAACTTTTGCCCTAAAAAGACTAACATCGTTTTTTTAAATGCATGTAAACACGTTAGTCTGGCTGAAGGTGAACTTCTAATCGGGCTGAAGCACCCAGATAATGCGGTAGTTATCTGACTTCCTTCTGCATGTAAACGGGTCAGCCGAGCTGAACCGAGTAGACGCTCGTGTTCCGGAAGTGACGCGTCCGCAGTAGCGCTCGTCTGATAATATCACCGCCACAACGTAACAACATCTAACAGTGCAGTACGTACCAATAAGCTGTGCTGCAGCATTATTGTTGTCCATTCTTTCATCCACGGTGCATATCCTGTTTCAATTCTGTCAGCATTTGTTTACAAGTTGTGTTGCTACAAGCTAACCGGATCAATGCCCGACATGAAAGGGCGCATGTCGCCCCCTACTGTACCGGAGTGGAACGAACTTCATTTGAGAGGTCGGTTTTTTCTAAAGCGCATGTAATTGAGGATAAAGACTTGCAGCTTATTATCATAAGTTCGACCAGGATCGACTTAGATGTTGATACTGCACATGTAACCGCACTGACTGTCCATGAGGAAAATACAGGAGACAGAACTGGAGGCTGAGGAGCTCAAGATGTGGAGGTTCTCTTTGGGAGTGACGAGGATTGATAGGATCAGGAATGAGAGGGACAGAGGGACAGCTCACGCTAGGTAGTTTGGAGATAATGTCAGAGAGGCCAGGCTGAGATGGTTTGGACATGTCCAGAGGAGAGACAATGGTGACATAGGTAGAAGGATGCTAAAGTTGGAGCCACCAGGCAGGAGGCTGAGAGGAAGACTGTAACGGTTTCGTACTACAAGACGTTGAGCGCCAGCCAGGTCTCTCTCCTGACGTGTAAGATCAAATAAGTGTGTCCAGTATAACCTTGTTGTACAAATACCCCTACAAAGGATGCAAACATATGAATGAAGTACACACCCTCACTCTTCAAAGGAAAACAAGAATATGCAGCGTAATTTTCCATGTATTAACTCAAAAGGGACAGTTCACAAAATAATATATCTGCTTAATTGGAGTATTAATCCAACCATGAGTGTTCGGCGACACTGTCCCAGTTGTTCAGAGACACAGGTGCTCGACGGCACTTTAGCAGTCAGCTCAGTTTTACTCACGGAACCCCAGGTAAGCAGCTCAGGTTTTCTCTCAAAGAAGAGAAACAGCCCAGAGGTCCGGCCAGTATGAAGCGAACTCCATACGATAGAGTCAGACGCTATTTCCACAGAAACGGGGATTCTCGTCTCCTTTCTGTGCCGTTGGCGTTTTCTTAACTCCTTTTAATCTCCCTTCGTTTTTCACTAAATAGTCTCTTTTTTCTCTCAAGACTGTCCTTATTTCTCCTTATCACACCTGGTCGGGACACGTGCCCCTTAGACGCGCTCGCCCCAGAGAGAATGACATATGGAAGCATTTAAAAGACGAGAAGAAAAAAAAAACAACGACTGGCAAACTGCCACAAAATCACAAAGGAGATTTATGAATGTGTTGACATGAAGGACATGAAGTTAGTTGTTGTGAGGGTGGAGGATGCAGAAGACTAAATAGAGAAAGACTGGCTGTGGAGACACCTGAATGGACAAGCCAAAAGAGAAGAGATTTTTCTCATCACACTTGCATTGATATAGAACTGAAAATGACATTGTAAAAAAAGCCGTAAAATGTTTACCATACATGAAGTTTAGTTAAATTTAAATCTATTCTAGGTCAAAGGTCAATGTTGTGAGCATGACAAAACTTGGTGTATCAGCCTGGTAGCCCTTTAAATGACTCAAGGATCGTGAAGTGGCTCTCAGCTTCACAAAAGTTGTGTGACCCCTGCTTTACACCAACACTCAATTCTGTCTGACCTTTAAGTTCTGCTCACCTTGTCGAATACCCGGAAAGCCTCGCGGATCTCCTCCTCGCTGTCTGTGTCCTTCATTTTCCTGGCCATCATAGTTAAAAACTCGGGGAAGTCGATGGTTCCGTTACCTGGAGCGGGCGATCGATGAGGTACATTTAATCATCAAAAATGGCAATCAGTTAACTGATGAGCAGCGCTGTCACCCAGCATTTAGCTGATGAGAGGCGCCCGCTGTTTTCTTGTGTGTGTGTGTGCGTGTGTGTGCGCGTGTGTGTGTGGGTGTCAGCAGCATCAGGATTGTTTAGTTTTTCTCTCCTGAGTATAAACCTGAGCCTGAGAAGAGGATAAACTCTGTGACTGCAGGGCTGAGGAACAACATGTGAGTTTCTTCCTCGGAGATGCCCTGGGACAATTTTACACATTAGAGCAGCAGGACTGAAGAGAGGAGGGTGGTGGCCAGTCATCCACAATGAAGACATTTAGTTTACTGTGCTGCCGGGCCTTGGTGTTGCCAGAATGAATCACAGCCTCATCTTTCCTGGCGGCCCAGAGGGAAAATGGAAGCTAGAGGGGAAAGTGGAAGAAGGATGATGAGGGGGGCACTTCAGACCAGATGCTCCATCTCTCTTATCCACATTTATCCATCCTCAAATCTTTGTTTTTGTCCTCATTTCCTGCCTGAGCCTCATCTGCAATCTGTGTGGTGCTTCTGCTGCTCTGAGCTACGTGTAGGATCGATATCTGTGTAGCTGTTGTCACAATGAGATTAAAACAGGATCAGACCTTCTCAACGGCAGAAAGAACCTAAGAGGAGCTCAGCTGCACACCTGTGGGAGGGCTCTGTTTGTGAACACATGAATATGTCTACATGAGTCTGAAAGAAAATCTGAGAAGAAATTCTCAGAAATGTTTGGTGAGAAAAGGGTCACAGACGCTGAGGGTGAAGGGCTGGTAGGGATTAGCTGTGAGATGGGACTGTAGGAAGATTAACCAATGAAAGAGCACACCTTAGAGAGAGATAAATAGGAGTGTATGTGTGTGTGTAACTAAAAGGGATGCAGTGACCAGACTGGGCAGATGGCGATCTCATCGCCATGGTTGACAATCTAAGGAGCGGTTATCTAACACAAAGATATCTGGAGGCGTCGAGGAAAGGCATACTGCCACTAGAATTGGGAGGGGGGGGTTGCGAGGAGGAATGGAAGCATGTCAGGATGAAGGCAGGGAATAAGGAGGCAGATTGGAAGAGAAAAAGAAAAGAGGAGGAGGTGGGAGAGAGAGAGTAGAAAGAGAGAGAGGGCAGGAGGAAGTGAGTGGGCAACAGAGAGGGAGATGTGAAGAGGAGAGAATGTAAAGCCTAATTTATGCTTCTGCGTCAGCTCCCCGAGGAAGAGACGCACACACACTGATGGAGACGTTTTGACTTCAGACTTCTCCGTCACCTGGGGAGTGTGGTAAAGCAATTACCCGCCAGCACAACAGAGGGCGTAGCCAGTGTTGCCAACTGCCTTCGACAGAAAGTAGCTGAGGTTCACCCAGAAAGTCACCCAGATGTCGCCAGATGACGTCACACGCTAATTTGCATATTGATGACGTCATCACGTCACATTGGCGTTAATTTCCCCCTCAACATATAAAATTAAATATATATATAGATCTATCTATATCTATAGATCTAATATATATATATATATATATATATATATATATATGTGTGTGTGTGTGTATCTGTAATCACACGTTTGAATTTAACTCATCTGCAGAGGTTTTTTAAACCATAGCACTTTTCCTTTTTTAGGGTCTGAAGTATTTTGTTTCTCAGAAATTTTGGTTTCTGATCTTTAAGATTTTTAAAACATGTTGGTCTTTCTTAGGATTAAAAGGGAGGAAAATAAAAACTATTTTATAAGTTTAAATGATTAACTAGTATGATCCAAATGACCCAGTGTGCTTTGATGTGTAAAATAAATTCTAAAAGTATAAATAAAGTGATATTAAGGCAGATTTGGTGTGGTGATCCGGACATGGCTCAGACCTCCTGCTGTCCTCATTCTCACAGACGCTTACCAGCGTTTTCTTCAACAGCGGCTTTTTTCCCCTCATAGTTTGTCCACTTGTCCGTTATGTTTTCTCTCCATCTAGATCAGGTGTGGCCAACCCGCGGCTCTCGAGCCTCATGCGGCTCTTTGCCTGGTTTCATGCGGCTCTTAGGGCGCACTCACATTAGGGCCATTCGAACCATGCTGTGCCCAGGTATGATTGGGGAGAGTGTGGCAGTTTGCCAGTCCTGGTTGTTTTTTTCTTCTCGTCTTTTACATGCTTCCATATGTCTCTAAGCCTCTTTTATAAAACAATGCCGCCAATTTGCCGCAACGCCGATGCGGCATCAGGGAGCGTGAGGTCGTTTATAAGAGCTCAGACCGTGGCGGTAATGTTGCGCAATCATGTCCGTTTTATATAAGATTACGCGATGGCGGCAAAAAGGAGGTATGGGGGCGGTCTCTGCACTGTCGCGGACTTCCGTGTATTTTGGACATAACTTGCTTTTTATTGCGATCGAAGCAGCGCTCCTTAAGTTTTTATTTTATCAACCAGCTACAGGTGTGTGTCCTCCACCATCCCTGTGAGCTGTCAGATGATCTGAGCTGCAGATCTAACGGAGAGAAGCTCCCTGAGCACCGCATCGGTCCAGTTTATCATCTCAGCTGGTTCTGTTTACAAATGTGAAACTTAAGCGCGTGTTTACTTTCATTTTTAATATAGTTCCCAGCCGGAGCGCAGCATTAATTCATCACATGGTCATGACACCTCCCTCTGTTGCGCCAACGCTTAATGTGCGTTTATAAGACCGGCGAAGCCGCAATATTACCGCAATATTACTATCAAGCGTGGCGGCACAAATGCCGCAAAATTCCCAGAACGTGATACCGCCATGGCGCGTTCATAAGAAACACGTTGCGGTAATATTACGCTGATTTGCCGGCACGGTGTGTCTTATAAAAAAGCGCGTCTTTAAAAAGGGGGGCGTGACTCGCTCAGGTGTGTCTGATTGCCCCGCTGACAGTGAGAGGGAGAGACTGACAAAAGGCAGGATGAAAAAACTAAGGAGTTTTGGGGGAAAAAAAGGAGAACAGCTGTGAAAGTGACAAAACGGAGGACCCCCTTGAAAACGAGATGTATCATCTCAAGGGGTTAATCCTCTTTATATATGTTAAATAAATAAATAAATAAATAAATAAACTACATCCGCACACATGCGCTTAACCACAGGCAATTCAAGAATCTCATCGCTGAGCTGGACCAAGGGCTTCCAGGTGACCTGCCGCTACACTCC
>SSNS01000805.1:34480-80235 GCA_006937985.1 Aphyosemion australe
AACTACATCCGCACACATGCGCTTAACCACAGGCAATTCAAGAATCTCATCGCTGAGCTGGACCAAGGGCTTCCAGGTGACCTGCCGCTACACTCCACTGTGAGGTGGTTGTCAAAAGGCAAGGTACTTTCTCGCTTCTTTGAGCTTTTGGATGCCGTGAAACTGTTCATGGAAGAGAAGGACAAGGACTATCCAGAGCTCTCGGACCCCAAGTGGATTATGGATCTGGCCTTTTTGGTTGACATGCTGTGTCACTTGGACAGACTGAACCTGACCCTGCAGGGTACGTTAAAAATCCTGCCTGACCTGGTGCAAAGTGTGTTTGCATTTGTCAATAAACTGAAGCTGTTCAAGGCGCATACTCAAAAAGGAGATTTAACGCATTTTCCCACTCTGCTAAAAGCCAGCGGGCAAGTCACCAGCGCTGCCCTGAATAAGCAAAGAGCCAGATATGCATCACTGATTGAAAACCTGCACGACAGCTTTGTGACCCGGTTCCGTGATCTACAACTGAAAAGACCACAGATTACGTTCCTCGTCGACCCATTTAATGCGGAGACGGA
This sequence comes from Aphyosemion australe, assembly GCA_006937985.1. NCBI lineage: Eukaryota > Metazoa > Chordata > Actinopteri > Cyprinodontiformes > Nothobranchiidae > Aphyosemion > Aphyosemion australe. The sequence continues at coordinate 35,044 of SSNS01000805.1, forward strand.
CTGTTTGAAAGCCCCACTAGTCACAGATGAGGCTGCGGCTGAGTTGGAGATGATCGATCTTTGTGAGGAAGACCAACTGAAACCTGCTTTAAGGGAAGGGACCATAGAGTTCTGGAAAAGTGTGCCAGTGGAAAAATACCCCAATGTCAAACGGGCTGCGCTTAAGATACTGTCAATGTTTGGGTCAACATACGTCTGCGAGTCTGTATTTTCTACCCTGAAACACGTGAAATCAAAGCATCGATCTGTTCTGACTGACACCCATGTGAGAGAATTGCTTCGAGTTGCAACAACGGAATACCAACCAGATTTGAAGTTGATTGTTCAAGGCAAGGAATGCCAGAAGTCCCACTGAGCAACATGCACAGTAAAAGGAAAACTATTGTGGACTAATGTGGACTTAGTTGAACTGAGAGTTTGTGAATGTGTGCGACAGTGCACACTGTACACAATGTTCATTGTTGAAAATTACTTTATTATGTTTGTGTGTGACATTTACAATAAATCTGGCTGAGCAGAGGTCTCTCTCTCTCTGTGTGTCTGTGAGAGAGGAAGGGATGGGTCATGTTCAAGTGTGCCCATGTTAATGATGTGGCTCTTTGCTGCAACGCAGTAAAAAAAAGTGGCTCTTGGTCTCTGACGGGTTGGCCACCCCTGATCTAGATGGTGATAATAACGGCGCACACAGGTGCACCGCGCAAAAGGGAGCGGGTGTCTTATGTTAAAATACTATCCTCGTGTCACTGAGGGAAACTCCGATGAGCCACAGAGCTGCGTGTGTTAACGGGACGGTGGTTCAAACTCCCGCTGACTTTATTCGCCAAATGCAGGCAGGACCAAAGTGCCTGATGGCTGCAGACCCAGAGACAGCGGATTCACGCCTGCTCTGCCTCTAAACAGCAGAAGATTGAATCTGCAGCAGCAGGCGTAAATCAGCGGTCTGCAGCTGCACATTTCTCGACGGCCCGGCCGAGAAAAGTTTATGATTGGTCAGTCAATGTAACGCGATCATCCTCGTGCCACGGCTCATGCACATGAGCAGATCATTCTGTTTCCTGACTCATGGAAGATTGGTCCGGAGCGCAAACAGTTTTTCTTGCTAATCTGCAGGGAAAATCTACGAGAAAGTTCTACAGAAAGTAGCAAAGGGTCCTCAGAAAAGCCGCTAGGTTTGTCGCTAGGCGCTGTTTGGAATAAAAAGTCATTGAGGGGGTCGAAAACAGGATCCTCTGGAGGTTTCTTCCTGTTAAAAGTTTTCCTTCCCACTGTCGCTACATGCTTGCTTAATATGAGGATTGTATCAACACACAGTCAGTGTCTTGATGCAATCTGCTGGGTTCCTTATATAGGAAACCTTTTTACTGATTGGCTTAATGAACTGAACTGTATTGGAATGTTTACTTTGTGAAGTGCCTTGAGACGACTCTTGTCGTGATTTGGTGCTATATAAATAAACTGAATTGAATTGAAAAGTTGTTAGAAACAGCGACAAAGTCGCTGAGTTGGCAACACTGGGCGTAGCGCGTTTCTGGGGTATCCTGTCATGTATCCGGTTCAAGATAGTGCATTTACAGTTGTGTTTATATTCAGTTTTTTTATTTCAGAGACTTTTAATATGAACAAATTTGTCCCTCATTCTCCTCCATCTCTCCATGCGCTCGCCACCTCTAAACCACGTTTCCCGTAGTTTCCGTCCACGAATAAAACGCCCACTGCGTATCTTTATACTCCTCCAGTCACGGGTGAATAAACGTTCATATTTTCAGTTTTTCTGCGAGGTATTCTTCAAGCTGCTCCGTGTCTGCCGCTAGATATCTTCAGCTCTCTTTTTACTGTTTTTGAGGGGGTATGGCGGCACTGTTGACAAATTTAAAGGACACGGCATCCTGGCCAAGCTTGCACTCTCCGTCTCATTTGACGGATGTTTAGAAAAGTGGGCATGACTCCGTCTGTCCTTGAGAGTCTGTTGGAGAGCCCTCACAACAACGAATAATAGAGTTGCGTGTCTCCGTGCAGACGGAGAAGCATAAAATAGGCTTAAGCGTGGGAGACGGTGTGATTACACATAAGAGGCACCGACGCAAACTATAGACGACCCAGGCGTCTTATGTGTGGTTATCGCTTTATTACAACATTTCCATCCGTAGAAGGGCGGGATAGGGAGCCTAGGTCTCTTCCCCGTCTGGTCGGCTCATAGGTTGGAACAAACAAAAACTAATGTAAGTGAACGGGGTTATGAAAGATATCCGCTTTGCCTTACACCCTGAATCACACATATGCAGCAGACCTGCCAACCATGTCAAAATCTTTTGAGTACCACTTATGCAGCTTTTTTCCGCAGACTTTTGCGATGCCATTATTTCAATAGTTAATTAATCAAAATTAATAAAAAAAACATCTTTTAATATGTATTTAATGGTAAAGATTTATTTTGTTTATTGCAATAGGTGTTTCTGTTTTCATGAATGTAATATTCTGATTCTTTTTTTTCATTCATTTGGTCGTTTTTTTTTACTTGTTTTGTACGAAGGTGAAGTTGGTTCCCTTTTTTAGTTTCCAACTCAGAAAGGTCAATTTCCCACTAATTTCTCCACCCCCAGTATCTTTAATCTGCTGTAATGGGCTCTGTGCACAGAGACACGTGACATATGTCTGGAAGAATCTCAGATGGCACGCATACTTCCGGTCCCTGCGAACGCTAGCCTGTGGTCTTTGAGTTTAAAAATTATTACAAGTAGTTGTTTTTCATTGTTTTTCAACTTTAAATTGTCTGAGCACATGCGCGCGCGTGTGCAAAAGATGACATCCAAGAGGACTAAGAGGAAACATAGAATTTAAATCCCTTTTCCATCGTGCTCTGTGGTGTAGAGCTAAACAAAAAAACAACTTGCCTTACATCATTGATTTTAACTTTTGATAACTCCAGAAAGCACCAGGTAAACTCCAAACTCTCATCCATGTCACTCAGCTTCACTGTGACTCTAACAACCTGAAGGAGGAGCACGGTCTAATGTAGAATGCGGAAGTGGAGCGTGCATATAGCCCATTATAAAATGTAAAATATTTTATTTCATGGGTGACCAATTAGAACTCTTGAAATAAATGTGCTGTTTATAAACAACCTATAGAGCTGAAAAATATGTTACAAATATGATAATCCAAACTCACATTAAAAAAAAGAAAGTGGCCTTCTTTGAACTAAAGGTTTCACAAATTACCACCTGGAATTTATGGATTCTGCTGTTAATGTAGAACAATCTAATCCTGGTTTGAAGACTGTTCTTTAAGGACTCTGCTATTAGTCTAATATAATCTAGTTAAGCTCTGAAGAATCTAAGTATCGTAATTTTGAGCAGAGCCGGTTCTAATGTGGTCTACAGGTGAAACTCAAAAATGAGAATCTGGTGTAAAAGTCCACTTATGTCAGTAATCCAGCTCAGACTGAGAGACCATCTAAAGGCTCAGGAACCCTCTGCAGGTGTTCTGGATTCATCAGCTGATCAGAGTGTGACACTTTGAGTCTAGAATATTGAACTGTTTCACAATATTCTGATTGTCTGAGATTCTGAATGTGGGGTTTTTATCAGCTGTAGCCAGAATCATCACAATTATAACAAATAAAGGCTGAAATATGGATTTACATGTAATGAGTCTGTCTCATAGATTAGTTTCACATTTTATGTTGAATTACTGACAGAACTCAACATAAAGGCTGAAATATTTGGCTTTGAATGGAATGAGTCTCAACTTTTGCACCAGATTTTGCACCAGTTTTACCTGTAGATGCAAAAGTGCTGAAATCTGCTTTCTTTGAACTTTCACAAATCAAATTAACTTTTCAAATATCATCAACTGTCTTAAGGATTTACTATTAGTTCAGAAAAACTCTAGTCCAGGTGTGAAGAGTCTAAGGTTGTAGTTTTAACATTAGAGCAGAGGAAAGATGCTCTGGGTAAACTGGTTGGAATTGCTCTTTCTGACTCTGAAACTAAAAAAGAGAACCAACTTCAGCTTCATCTGATACGTCTGGTTTAGTTTTTGTGATAATTTAATCTTTTGTTCTTGAGTAAGAGATAGATAATCACATCAACAAGCAACCTTTGAGATGATGCAAATTTAGGGGCAGTGCTCAGAACTTTTACTGTTAATGTGGCTACTCACAGTGTTCGTTAGCTGAAATTAGATGTTTTAGCTGAAGGAGGCTGTAGTTCTTCTGTGGTATGAGCAGAGAGTGCTGGGAGCCAGCTTGTGATGAGTGCATGTGTGTTAACTGCTCGGGTGGTGAGGAGCTGGTTCGGTCCACTGACACGCACGCACATACAGAGACACAGTGAGTGAGTGAGTGAGTGAGTGAGAGACAGCGAGAGAGAGCGAGAGTTTTTAAACGCAAGAACAGCAGCAAATGGTAACCGGAGGACGGCGAGAGAGGCAGCGGGCAGAATGAAGCAGGGAGGAGGGGGGCGGGGGTGTTACGCTATATGTTAGGCAGAATTGTTTTTTCTACGATTGGCTTAAACTTCTTCACCACGCTGCTGAGTCATTTTGTCAGACATGAGTACCACACGTGCATATTTGCTACAGAACTCACATGTCCGCAACTTTTTGCGTAGTTTAGAGGGGTGAGTCGTACCAGCGTAATTAGATGCCAAAATGCATATTTGCTACACAAAATGTGTACAGGTTGGCAGGTCTGTGTATGTTGCACTTCAATTTAAATGAAACGTAATTGTGTGTTTTGACTACCGGTATGTCTGTCACGAACTTTGAGATTTATTAGCTTGTAAAAGTTAGTAATTAAAATGACTACAAAGCAGATGACATCACCACAGAATCTCATCTCCCAGAGGGCGTGGCGCTTTTATTGGGTATCCTGTCATCTATGCAGTCACGTCTCTAGTGTGTTTACATATTTCAGAGACTTTTAAACACAGACAAATGTGTCCTCCATCTATTCATCCAGTCACCACTAGGGCTGTGCGATATGACGAAATGTTTCGTCTGTACGATAGAAAATGTCTATCGTTTAATATGAAGCTCTATCGTTTACACCACGATACGGCGTTTTACGGCAGTGTAACAGAGGTGTTTTGTTAATACAGTTATAATTCACCAAAAGTCCATCCTCTGTCCTTGTATTCACTTCATCGAGCTGTTTAAATGTCTGTATATTTATTTTAAGTGTTTTTGTACTTTATTTTGAAAAACGCTTCATCTTGGCAACTTCCGGTAATGCGGCCGTTTCCTGTGTTTTTCCCGGCACTCTCCTCAGACAGCGGGAGGCTATGCTGAGGAGAGGTAAGGTTTATTAGTTGCTCCTGTTCTCGGTGAGCTAAAACGGTTTAAAGGTGACTTTAACTTGTGTTGTTGAACTCAAAGACCTTATACGAAAGTCAGTGGTGCCTTTTATGGAGTTTTTTTGTTCCCTTAACGAAATTTACAGCAGTGGTTTTAGCACACTAGTTGTCAGTTGGTAACTAGGCTGGAAAAGCATGAGTGTGGTTCCTGATCCAGCCTGCTGTTTCTTTTCTTTCTTTTAAAGGTGTGTGTCGAAACCAGACCAGGCTGTACTGATTTTATTTTATTTTGCCCAGGTATGTGAGTTCATCATTCTTGTTTGTCATTTATTTAATTATTTTATAATGGTTCTTATAAGAAAAAAATGCAAAATCACCACTGCTGAGATACAACATGTATTTTAAACTAACTGTGATGCAAAATTTGTGAAGAGTATTGGACTATATAATTTGATTAATATTGGAATTTTATTTATTGTGGGTTTGATTTGCATGTAAAATATTATTGTAAAATCCTACATTAGTCAGACAGCGGGAGGCTATGCTGAGGAGAGGTGTGTGTCGAAACCAGACCAGGCTGTACTGATTTTATTTTATTTTGCCCAGTCAAATAAACCCTGCTCCAGTGGTGAAGAGAGGTGGTGGCTGTCTCATTCCTTCGCACAACACAACGCAGAGATTCCCCTTTGTGAGACCAGAGGGCCAGGATAGACCAGTCACAGCAGTATTTTACGTCATGATGCCTTACGGCATGTCCATGCACGCGCGGCGCGCCACGCTAGCCATGCATGAACAAACATGGAGGAGGACGGTAGCAGACGCGGTTCAGACCAGGGTAATTTTCAACAGGATGACCTGCCAACCCAAACGGAGGAGCTTGTACCTAAAAGAGGGGAAACTTCTGTTGTATGGATGTGGTTTGGGTGTAGGAAGGCCGACGCGGACCAGAAAGCCGTTGTTTGTAAAGTTTGCCGGTTCCCGGTGCCAACAACAGACTCCAACACTACAAATGTATTTTATCAGCTGCGCAAGAACCACGATAAAGAATACAGAGAGAGTCAACAAGCAAAAGCCGTAAAAGCAGCGTCGAGTGGTAGCATAAGCGCTCATAACAAACTCCAGACACAGATGCTGCAACAGGCGTTTAGCCGTGGTGCACCATATAACCACAGCTCTCGCAGATGGAAGGAGATCACTACTGCAGTTGCCAAGCACATCTGCAAAGACATGGTTCCAATCTACACGGTCGAGAAACGTGGGTTTGGTGAGTTGGTGCAAACACTTGAAATTTTATATTAACTATGAATTTAATTAAAAGAAACAATGCTATATCGTTATGTATATCGTTATCAGGATATAAAATGAGCTATATCGGGATATGAAATTTTTGCCATATCGCCCAGCCCTAGTCACCACCTCTAAACTCACGTTTCCTCTAATTTCCTGACACAAATAAAAGGTTTGCTGCATATCTTTGTACTCCTTCAGTCACGGATGTATTAATGTTTTATATTGTCTTCACTTTTACCGCAAGACGTCTTCAATCTGCTCTGCTAGATATGTTCAGTTCTCACTTTATTTCTTTTAGGGTGAATGGCGGTGCTGTTGACAAAGTTAAAGGAAGTGGCGTCCTGACCAATCACAGGCTTGCGATCTTCGTCACTTTCAATGGATCGTTAGAAAAGTGAACTCTTCCTTGCGAGCCTGTTGGAGAGCCCATGTGACGACGGATAATGATGTTGCATGTCTCCTAGGGATGGGACGAAATATCGTTTGGCAAAATTTCGCGATATAAAACGTGTCAAAATGCATCGAGTCAAAAAAAATGGATCGCGAAATAAAGACTAGATGGCACTGCTGCATGATTTGTGTATGGCGGACATACAGTCTAAAGCCTTTTTTATAAAACAATGCCGCTAATTTGCGCAACGCCTATGAGGCATCTGGGAGCCTACGGTTGTTTATAAGAGCTCAGACCGTGGCGGTAATGTTGCGCAATCATGTCCGTTTTATAAAAGATTACGCGACGGTGGCATAAAGGAGGTATGGGGGCGGTCTCCGCGCTTTCACGGACTTCCGTTTATCTTGGACATAACTTGCTTTTTATTGCGATCAAAGCCGCGCTCGTTAAGTTTTTTTCCACATTTCTCTACAGGTGTGTGTCCTCCACCATCACTGTGAACAGTCAGATGATCTGAGCTGCAGATCTAACGGAGAGACGCTCCGGAGCTCCGCATCGCTCCAGTTTATCATCTCAGCTGGTTCGAAAACGAAACTTGTGGCCGTGTTTAGTTTCATTTTCATTTTATAGTTCCCGGCCGGAGCTCGGCATTAATTTGACACCTCCCTCTGTTAAGTTAATGTGCGTTTATAAGACCGGTGAAGCCGCACTATTACAGCAATATTACATATTACAGCAATATTACTATCAAGCGTGGCAGCACGAATGCGGCAAAATTCGGTTATATTACGCTGATTTGCCAGCACGGTGTGTCTTATAAGAAGGGCTTATGGTGGCAGGCTGACAGCACTATCTGCTGATTAAGCAGGGTAAAACTAAAAAAAAAATAAAATCCGGGGAACGGTGCAGTGCGTCGTGACGTCATCACGTCAAGTCACAGCGCCTGTTGCAACAACACTGCAGGCAGGAGTTTCTGCTCAAAGATCACTGATTACACCAGAACATGATGATATGTTAGTTTTTTGAAGAAGAACCAGTCCTGAGATAACTTAACCTAGGGTTAGAGCAGCACTAAGGGAGTGTTCTTGTTTGTGTTTGGCCTGTTAGGCCTTGTGTGGAAACAAAAATAAACAAGTTGTTATTATACAGTCATATTTTTTCCTTTTTTGATATCGTATCGTGACATATCGTTTCGTGACTATGACATATCGAGGTGCATCGAATCGTTAGTTTAAGTGTATCGTCCCATCCCTAATGTCTCCGTACTGACGCAGACAGAGAAGTATAAATCAGCCTTTAGGCTCCCTATTGTGTAAGGGTGAGCAGGATGTGGCTTCAATAAGGGGTGGGGGCTGTCGACTAGGCTGTCTCTGACCATTATTGTGTGTTTTTTAATATCACCGGTTTTACACATTGGGAGACCTCTGTGAGAATCGTCAGGAAACGTCATCTAACCCCTGAAGTGGCTACAGGTTTTATTGATATTTTAGAACAAATACCTCCTATTGCTTTACCTGCCCCATGTGATTTTATAGTGAACAATTTTAACAGTAGGCTTCAGTCCACCCTTGAGCATCTGGCTCCACAAAAAATTAGAAAGATACAGCCTAGACTAAACTCTCAGATTACAAAAGAGGAACTGCAGGGTGGCAGAGAGAAAATGGAGGAAAAACAAAATCACAATAAACCGTCATATATACATAGAAACCCTAAAATCATACAACAATGCAGTAAGGAATTCAAGGAATGCATACTTTTCCAAAGTCATCTCAGAAAATAAAAACAATCCCAAAATCCTGTTTTCCACCATTAATAGAGTTTTTAACAATCCCCCTGATGAGTTTCAGAAAACACCCTCAAACTCTCTCTGTGAGGAGTTTGCAGACCACTTCAGAGGGAAGGTACACACAATAAGATGCAACATTTTATCCTCTCACAGTAACTTTAGTGGTTTTAGTGGAATCTGAGTGTGTACCGTTACCAGAGGAAACACTGGACAGTTTTGTCCTGGTGGAAGCTGAGACTCTTGATAAAGTTTTCTCCTCAGTGAGGCCCACCACATGTCTTTTAGATCCAGTTCCTACTTCATTTTTTAAGCCATTTTATGAATATTTTGGTAAATGGTAAATGACCTGTATTTGTATAGCACCTTCTTAAGGTTCTACAACCCCCCAAGGCGCTTCACAACACAATCAGTCATCCACACACTCACACACTGGTGGGGATGAGCTACAATGTAGCCACAGCTGCCTGGGGCGCACTGACAGAGGCAAGGCCTGCCGCACACTGGCGCCACCGGTCCCTCTGACCATCATCAGCAGGCAAGGCGGGTTAGGTGTTTTGCCCAAGGACACAACAGCAGCATTCTATGAGAAGAGCCGGGATCGAACCTGCAACCTTCCGATTACTGGACAACCCGCTCTACCTCCTGAGCTACTGCTGCCCAGAGATGAGATTTTAACCATGATGAACTGCTCTCTTCAGATGGGGGTCTTTCCTGCCGCCTTTAAAGGGGCGGTGGTGAGGCCCCCGTTGAAGAAGAGAAACTTAGATTTTAGTGATTTTAACAACTACAGACCGATATCTAACTTACCATTTTTAAGTAAAATTTTAGAAAAACTTGTTTTAATCCAGCTTAATGATTTTATTAATGCACATGATGTCCTTGAGAAATTTCATTCTGGTTTTAGAGTAAACCACAGCACCGAGACAGCCCTTTTAAGAGTTTTAAATGACCTAAGAATTAATTATGATGCACAGAGGCTGACAGTTCTGGTTCTAATGGATTTAAGTGCTGCCTTTGATACAGTGGACGACAACATTCTTTTAACCAGGTTGAAACACATCGGCCTCTCTGGTGCTGTCCATAAATGGTTTACTTCCTATCTCACAGACAGGACTTTTATGGTAAGTTTAGATACCTGCTGTTCTAAGGCCCATGAAATTACATGTGGTGTGCCCCAGGGTTCGATTTTAGGCCCAGTGCTTTTTAATCTATATATGCTCCCACTTGGCAGTGTCATTGGGCGACACAGAGTTAAGTTTCACAGTTATGCAGATGATACTCAGTTGTACATCTCTGTGTCTCCCGATGGCGCACGGCCATTGGATGCCCTTTTTAATTGCATTTCGGACACCGAATCTTGGATGGCAGAAACCGTTCTCCAGCTCAAACGGGACAAAACTGAGGCCCAGAGAGAGAAAGTTTTACCAAAGCTACAGTCACTAATTTTAAATCCATCTTCTCAAGTGAAGAACCTGGGCGTGATTTTTGACTCTGAGCTAACTTTTATTCCCCACATTAAGAACACTACAAAAATAGGTTTTTATCACCTGAAAAACATTGCCAGAGTCCGCCCCTTTCTGTCTCGGGCCAATACGGAGACGCTGATGCATGCTTTTATTACTAGTAGAACTGATTATTGTAATGCCCTGCTTTCTGGTCTTCCCAAAAAGAGTACCTCAGGTTTACAAGTTCTCCAAAATTCAGCAGCACGTGTCCTGACGAAGACCAGGAAGCAGGAACACATTACACCTGTCTTAAACAAGCTGCATTGGCTCCCTGTACGTTTCAGGATAGATTTTAAGGTTCTCTTAATGGTTTTTAAATGTCTTAATGGTCTTGGGCCTTCTTATCTATCAGAACTACTTATAAAGTACGAGCCTTCACGGTCCCTGCGCTCCTCTGGCAGCCGTCTCCTTGTCATACCAAAAGTCAGGACACATACACAAGGCGAGGCCTCCTTCCAGTTTTATGGCCCTCACCTCTGGAACGGTCTACCAGAGGACCTCAGGGCCGCAGAGAATGTTCATGTTTTTAAGGCCAGGCTCAAGACTGACCTTTTTAGTATAGCTTTTAGCTAACTGACCTTTTTAGTATAGCTTTTAGCTAACTGACCTTTTTAGTATAGCTTTTAGCTGTATCTGATCTATTTTAGCCCGTTTAACCATCTTTCATATATTTTATCATTGTTCTATTACTCTTTTACTTTAATGACATCTATTTTCTTATGTACTAACTTTAACTTGTTTTTACCTGCATTACTTATTTGTACTATATTATTTTTATACATTTAACTGTTTGTTTTTACTTAGTTAGCTTTTATCAGTGTGCTTTACTTAGACTTTTATTTATCTGGTGTTTATGCTTAATTTGATCTTTTACTTGTTATCTTAACCATTTTAACCTCTTGAACCCGACGGACCCGGTACCGGGTCCGGAATTAGTTCCGGTTTCAAAGTTGTTCCAAAGACATGCTTAATGTTCACCAATATATGCATACTGCCCACCTACATAACGGGAAGAACCTAGTCTAAATGATAAAATCCACATTTTCTCACTCAAACACACCCAATTCCAACAGTAAGCTGCTAAATCAACCGGAAGTAAAAAAACGCTAAATTTACGTATCAAGGAAAGCACGCAATAGCGACAATAAATTAAGATCATAGCCAGAAAAACAGCCACGCAAATTAAAGCGTAGGTTCTCCTCTTTCAAACAACACAAGTCCCATGTCTCTACGACCAAAATTCACAGAGCAAGCTGCGATCAAAGCAACCAAAAACAGCTCACTTCCAGAAGTCAACAGCATAAATTCAGTCTTACCGTCTGTTGTTTATCCTCATAATTCGTGTTCTAGTAAAAAAAATCCACTCGATGCGTGTAATCCATATTCCCAACGTCCAAACAAACGGATTACTGAATGTTCTTCCCATTGTTTTGATTCCTCCAGACTGCTTACAAATCCGCCAGGCTATTTGACCTAAATCAACGGCTTCGCTTCGGAGCCCTGTATTCCTTCCGGTTCAAATGTGAGGCGTTGAAACACAACCCCACGTGATTCTTCGGCCTCAGAGGTTTGAGGCAGTACCTGAACCACTGAAATCGTCCAATGGGATCCAGAGATATCCACCTGCGTAATGCTCATTGGCTAAATTCCATAAATCATGACTTTACGCAAATAGCGCGACGCGCCGGGGGCGCACGGGGAGGGATCTTCTCTGCACCGCTGATTCTTTTTGGCTTACGTTTATTGACGAGACGAGCATTTCAGCTAGTTTGTTGATGTTTTCGACATGTTGGTTTTACAATGGCTGGCAAAAACAAGATGTTTTTACCACTGACGAGGTGCTGGATGAGTTAGCTTCTGAATGGCGGTGCTAATCTGTGTCTGGTTGACTCTTGTTCTCACGAGGAGCGCGGATTATGAAATCCTTTCCTCAGAAAGGTATGTAAACCGTTTTTCTCAACTCTTTTCTTTGATTTTGTGTAAAATTACTAATATATTTATCAAATAATAAACATTTTTTGTTTTTTTTTATGTATATAAAACTGTTTACATGCGCATTTTGGCTTATTTTCTTTGTTCAAATAACTATTTTTCTCTGTGTTATTGTGAATACATAGAATTTTAGAACATAAAGTTTGATTTTGTGTAAAATTATTGATATATTTACCAAAAATATACATTTTTTTTTGTTTTTTATGTTCTAATAACTCTTTTTCTCTGTGTTATTGTGAATGAATATAATTTTAGAACATAAAGTTTGATTTTGTGTAAAATTATTGAAATATTTACCAAATAATATAAATTCTTTTGTTTTTTATGTTCCAATAACTCTTTTTCTCTGTGTTATTGTGACTGAATATAATTTTACAACATAATCTTTTTTTTTTCCCATGTGACTACAGTGAGCAGGCATCCTGCACTCAGCCACAGTCAGGTCCCATCTGCTCCAAAACTGAGGAAAAGAAAAACCCCAGCTGATCTTTCCTTCAGGATGGGAAATGGCCCAACAGAGAGGAGGATTCATCACACCTCATGCCAGCCAGGAAGCCGGGTCCCACCTTTGACTCAACTGCTTCGTGGTCGCTGCTCTCTCTTCATTCCAGTTCCTGATGCTGTTGTTTATTACAACAAACAAACATGGGTGGTGTGGAGGAAAGCCACTCAACCACAAACAATTCAAGGACCATCTAGCTGCAGTTTGCTTGGACCTCAGCCCACCAACCAAATCTGCATGTCAGAGTACTTTGGGGAGTGATGCCACCCAGTCTAGGAGGTAATGTAAAAAACAGTTTGTAAGCTGGCATCACAAGGGTGAAGACACCAGTTTATTGTAGAAAAAGTCCTTCTGTGCTTCACCTGAAAAAAAAAAATGCTTCAGGGAATGGCATGATGTCCATTCCTAAAGCTGTGATGTGTCTTGTGTTACTTTCTTGTAAAAATGTAAATATGTATATATAGTTTTCCTTCTCCTTATTTCCAGCATAATTTATAGTTGTGATTACATGCATTGTCATAGTGTAGATATCTTCTTTTTTATTTATTATCATTATTATTATTATAGATTCTTATATATATTATTGTTTGTTTTTGTATTTTTTAGCAAATTTACACCAGTTTTTTCAAATTCAGATTGAGTTATGAATAAATTTGCTCCATTTGGAGTCAAATTACTTCCTCTGTTTGAGTTTCAATAATATTGAATGGGTAAATTTATATCTGGTGGATTTTTCCCAAAACCCCTCAAAAACATTTTTTTTAGATGGAATTACTTTCTAAGATAATATAAAAGTGGAGGAAAAAAGAACCTAAGGAAAAAACCTGAGAAATTCCTAATGGCACATTTGTGCCAAGAGGTGCCCAAATGGTCCAATATGAGGTCCGCCTGGATTTCTATCAACTAAAACCTCCCTAACTTTTCTATACTTCATTTTTTTTTGCATGAAATTTGGGTCAGCAAATGTTCAGATCCTATTCTGTGGATTTCTAGATGTTTTAGGCTGCTAATAGATACTTTAGAAGGACTATTAACATCATAAAGTGGATTTTTTTTAGGCGAACAGATTTCTTTCTCATTTTTGCTGTGTTCCAAATTCTGTTACTCTCAATCAGTGACATAAGTGTTGCTTTTTAGAAATGTAGAGTAATATCTAGAGTCCTACCTTCATTTTGATACCAAAACAGCTCAAATAAACCTTGTAGTTCCTGAGATATACTCAATTTATTTTGGGCACGTCTTTTTCGAGAAAATCTCTGTAAAATGGCCTAGGGCTCAAGGGGTTAAGGTTTTACCAGTGTTTCCTCTGTGGGGGCCAGTTGCCCCGGGAGAGGCGTTTGGATGTGGCTGCCTGGGAGCTTCTCGTGCCTCCTCTTGGTGGCCATGTGGTGGTGCCTATGCAGCTGCTGCCACTCCTGCTGCTCCCAGTGCAGTTGGATCCTTTTGATGGCAATTCCCTTTACTTTGTTGCCTATTACACCTGTACTCAGGCAGTTGTCCTTTCATTTTAGCTCTTGAGAGCATGTGTGTGTGTATGTGTGTGTGTGTGTGTGTGTGTGCGTGTGTGCTTGGGATGGGATTGGGGGTGGGAAGAGGGAGATATAAGGGATCTTGGATGTTGATCTGTGAGGGAGGGGTGGGAAATTGACTATTCTGATTGTTTTTAATTGTACAGCGCTTTGTATTGCACTTATTGTATGAAAAGCGCTTCATAAATAAAGTTTGATTTGATTTGCTCTTCTACCACCACTCTCTAATTGCATTATTTCCTGTTATTTCAGCTGTTAACTTTATTTTCTCTCTAAGTGTTTTTCTCCCCAGAAGAAGCTACACTGGCGTTCTGCTGAGCTGTGGTGGCCTCATGGAGGGGGCCATCGGCTGGCACACTGCTGCCAACCACCTAACATTCTCCCTCTGCTGATATTACATCTTACTTTCTTTAACATAGAATGTGCTACTATTAGTTCACCTATTGAATTAATTATAGATTCACTCAGATAAAGACAATAAAGTTTCTCTTACTCTTACTAAATAGAACTTCTACTAAGAAATCACAGTGTAGCCATAGAAACACTACTTGATATATGTGGTGTGTGTGTGTGTGTGTGTGTGTGTGTGGGGTGTGCCTGTGCCTGCTCTGTCTTCTCAACCCCCAGTGAGCCGTAGCGGATGGCTGCTCATACTGAGCCAGGATCCTCTGGAGGTTTCTTCCTGTTAAAAGGGAGTTTTCCTTCCCACTGTCGCTAAATGCTTGCTTAGTATGAGGATTGTACCAACACAATGACACTAGTCAGTGTCTTGATGCAATCTGCTGGGTCCCTTATATAGGAAACTTTTTTACTGATTGGCTTATGAACTGAACTGTATTGAAATGTTTACTTTGTGAAGTGCCTTGAGACGACTCTTGTCGTGATTTGGCGCTATATAAATAAACTGAATTGAATTGAATTGAATTTTGATTTAAAAGTCCAACGTCACACGTGAGCAGGTGTGTTTCGCTCCAACTCCATAATCTCAAAAGTGCAAGAAGACGTTTTCTTTCAACCGCCCATCTTTGTTTGTGTTCTCCACTATAGCGCCGCTGTTTGGTAAATAAAAAGCTGCTGATGCGGGGACTGGATGTGCAGAGCACGCTTATGTAACCACTTTTATTTTCCATTACTAGCTTCATTGCTGTCTGACCTAGATTGCATTAGCCAAGGGAGGCAGAGGCAGAACACGGGGATGTTGGTGGTGTGTGTGTGTTTGGTGGCACTGAGGATGGAGAGAGAATGCTCCACTAAAGCTGTGGTTGATTGATTTCTCTTCACCAATGTTGGTCCCATTACCAAACCCAATCAGCGTATGGGGCCCAGCTGAGGTAAAGCCAACATTTTCTGCTGTTGAAGGACGAGCAGCAACTTTGAGAAGGTGAACATCAAGTCTTTGTTCTGACAACTCCACCTGCTGCTGGACCAAATCGCAGACACAGCTAGGACAGTTGGTGGACAATTGGCAGAATGACTGCAGAGAGATGTGTTCGGAGACAATAATGGATGCTCCAGCTAATCCCCCCGCCCGTGCATTTCTAACAGGGGCTTACACACCAAACATAAAACCAGGCTCATAATCAGCCCAAATGACTGCAATAAAACTCTAAAACCTCCAAATATCTCTGTGCTGCTTGTTTCTCCAGAGAAGTGGGTTATAGTTGCAGTTATGGTCATTTGGTTGATTAAAACGGGGGCGTTACAGGAGAGGATCATATTAACCTAAATAAAAAAAGCTGCACCCCTCCCTGTCAAAGTTTCAGCTAATCTAATTATTTACCAGAACATCAGCTCAGTTTCTGATATGGTTCTTTACTCTTCATACACTGTTTCCTGTAGAATAAACCTCTTTAATCTTTCAGCAGATGAGAGTTAGAGACAAACCAAACAGGAAATACTGACCATCAGCATCCACCTCATTTATCATATCCTGAAGCTCCGCCTCTGTGGGATTCTGACCCAGCGACCGCATGACAGTCCCCAGTTCTTTGGTGGTGATGGTTCCATCGCCGTCCTTGTCAAATAAGGAGAAAGCCTCCTTAAACTCTGCAGGGTAGGAAGGAGAAGAGCAGGAGGTGAGCTCTTCAGCATCTCAGCCTCACATCCACATGAAAACTGCTTTAGGGTTTCACTGCACCTCTGAACCCAAAAAACATCAGAATGACACATTTGTGGTCTCAACATAATCTTTGTGTACAGGCAGAGCCGGATTAACGCAAAGGCAAACTAGGCACGTGCCTAGGGCCTGATTGGCTGGATGGGGCCCAGACAGAGGGACAAAAATAAAAATGAATAAATTAAAAATAAAATGTACAAATGTCCTATGATAGAAATTGTAGATAGGACTCCTATCAACAATTTATTTCAATATTTATTAATTAACTAAAAATAGTGACAATGTTTATCTTAAACATAGACTGTTACATTAGCTACGTCACATTAACGCCAGCCCATGACTATAGCCTACAGCTTACAGTCTGTAGGCACCAGCCAGTTAAGGACGTCAGAGAAGTGGTCAGAGTCAGAGCGGGACAACAAAGCCAGTGTTTGCGAAAACACGTCGGACAGTCGGACGTTACTGACGTGATTTAATATTGTCCGACGAAAAACTTTAAATCGTCGGACATTATGACCAACGCCGATGACGATTCATTCATTACACACAGACTGATGTATTTCAAATGCTTATTTCTATTAATGTTGATGATTGTAATTGACAACTAATGAAAATGCCAAACTCAGAATATTTGGCTACGTTCACACTGCAGGTCTTGATGCTCAATTCCGATTTTTTGAGTAAATCCGATTTTTTTGTGTGGCTGTTCACATTATAACTGAAATGCGACATCAAACACTCTCCAGTGTGAACGCTTCACAGCCCCAAAGCGACCCGCATGCGCAGAAGACAAGAAGTCACAGTCAGAACCAGGAGAGGTGGAGTTGTGATGTGAAAGCCTCACAGACAGTTCAGCCACAGGGTCACACCTGAGTCTCTCGTTTTGGGGTGGAAACTATTTTAAAAACTATTTAACTCCTTATTCCCGCCGTCTTCCCGAGTTAGTATTCCCTGAAAATGTTTTGGTATTAAGTTCATTCACGGAACCCCCCCGCCCCACTCTCACGGAGAACCCCCCCCCGCCCCGCTGTCATGGAGACCGAGACGCTCTTCGCTCCAGCAGCACCTCCCGCTCTCATGCTTTCTTGTATTCTTAATTCCAAAACTTGACAGGATGTCCCACAGACCCCTGAATCCTTCTGTCAGCGCTGCTCTTCAGCGCTCCTCCTCAGGAAAGTCCTGACACGACGCTCACCTCCGCTGAGCAGTGATGTAGGAGGCGGATTTAATGCGACATGACCGTTCAGACTGCAGTCGCTTTCAAAAAATGCGCATATGTGTCGCAATCAGTACTACATATTGAAACGACCTGGATCGGATTAGGAAAAATCGGATCTGTGCTGTTCAGACTGTCACAAAAAAATCAGATAGGGGTCACAGGCAGGTCAACATGCGGATTTGATGCGCTTTTGCCTGCAGTGTGAACATAGCCTTAGATTATGAAAAGGTTCTATATTGAAGACCCCTGGTGCCACTCTATTCAGCTATTTAACTCAAAACACCTGCAAATGCCTTTAAATTGTCTCTCAGTCTAGTTCTGTAGGCTACACAATCATGGGGAAGACTGCTGACCATTGACACCTTGCACAAGGAGGGCAAGACACATAAGGTCATTGCTAAAGAGGCTGGCTGTTCACAGAGCTCTGTGTCCAAGCACATTCATAGAGAGGTGAAGGGAAGGACAAGATGTGGTAGAAAAAAGTCTACAAGCAATAGAGATAACCACACCCTTGAGAGGATTGTGGAACAAAACCCATTCAACAATGAGGGGAGATTCACAAAGAGTGGACTGCAGCTGGAGTCAGTGCTTCAAGAACAACCACGCACAGAATTATGCAAGACATGGGTTTCCTTTGGAAATCAAGGTCCCAGAGTCTGGAGGAAGAGAGGAGAGGCTCATAATCCACGTTGGTTGAGGTCCAGTGTAAAGTTTCCACAGTCAGTGATGGTTTGGGGTGCCATGTCATCTGCTGGTGTTGGTCCATTGTGTTTTCTGAGGTCCAAGGTCAAAGCAGCCATCTAACAGGAAGTTTTAGAGCACTTCATGCTTCCTGCTGCTGACCAACTTTATGGAAACGCAGATTTCATTTTGCAACAGGACTTGGCACCTGCACACAGTGCCAAAGCTACCAGTACCTGGTTTAAGGACCATGGTATCCCTGTTCTTGATTGGCCAGCAAACTGGCCTGACCTTAACCCCATAGAACATCAATGGGCTTTTGTGAAGAGGAAGATGCAATACGCCAGAGCCAACAATTCAGAAGAGCTGAAGGCCACTATCAGAGCAACATGGGCTCTCATAACACCTGAGCAGTGCCACAGACTGATGGACTCCATGCCACGTCCCATTGCTGCAGTAATCCAGGCCAAAGGAGCCCCAACTAAATACTGATGCTGTACATGATCATAGCTTTATGTTCAGACTTTTCAGTTGACCAACATGTCTAAAAATACTTTTTTTTGCATTGGTCCTAACTGATATTCAAATTTTCTGATATACTGAGTTTGGGATTTTCATTAGTTGTCGGTTATAATCATCAACATTAAAAGAAATAAACATTTGAAATACATCAGTCTGTGTGTAATTACTGAATATAGTATACAAGTTTCACTTTTTGAATGGAATTACTGAAATAAATCAACTTTGTCCTGATATTCTAATTTTATGACCAGCACCTGTAATTTGTGTTCGTACACCGCTCACCTCTGTTGCAACGTTAAGCCCACTAGCGAGACAGGTAGTTAGTTTCTGCAGAGTTTTGGGTCGTTTTCATGTAGATGAAGATTTTTTTGAAACAGCACTGTGCTTATGAAGAGGTTTATAGTAGGGCTGCAACAACGAATCAATAAAATCGATAAAAATGGATGAATAAATGCGTTGGCAACATATTTTTTTTTCATGTAGCGCAACCTTTATTTAACAGTCAATTCACGCAGCTCATCTGTAGGCGGCAGCAGAGCAGACCGAGAGAGAAAGCCGGTGTTTTGACACACTTACAACTTGGCAGAAGCAGGAAGACCTAAGAAAATAAAAACTTCAAAAGTTTGGGAGCACTTTATGTTAAACAACGCAAAGACCTTTTTCACCTGCAACATATGTAAATGAGACATGGCATGGCAGTAAGACGGTGATGGACGTCCCGCAGCAACAGCTGCTTTTTACAAGCACGTCGGACAAGCTTGGGGTTACGTCGGTTACATGGACCTGCTTTGGATTTAAGGAGAAGTAAAACAATTTTACCACACAAGTTTACAATTTATTGGTACCATCTTAAAATAAACTAAAAAAAATAGCAAAGATCCAACTTCTATAACCATCAAACAATAAATATATTTAAAGGGCCCAAATTTCAAATAAATAACTAAATAAAAGCCGGCAAAGTCAGTTAAAAGGTTGCAGGCCTGATAATGTTGAGGTGACGTCCGAGTCGTTAGGGTTTACTCACTTCAGGTGATTATCAGCCCTGAAAACCGTTACCTCCTTCCCAACTGTCAGTGGAGAGACGCACCAAACAAGCGTCGGCTCATCACCTGACGCAAAACAGGCTCCCAGTCTTCAATCCAGGATGCTCTATGAGACCCTTGTTGTGACAGATCCAAGTAACGGCTCCAGAACACGTCGTCCTCACCTGAACCACTCAGGCTCATCCGATCAGCTGTGTGGTCCTCCGTTCGGTTCCCGACCCGTCTTGAGCTGCGGAGCAATCAGCTGGACTCCAACGGCTAATTAATAGCCTGTTAGTCCAGAAGTGGCTGGTAAAAGCTAATCCCAGCGCGGCTTCAATGTGTCACTTGGAAAAACTCCAAAATCTCAGGAAAAGTTCGAATTGGCAACTGATAGTTCCACAACTTCCAGTCCAAAACTTTTGACCGATCAGCTCACACGAGCTGCTCGCTCCTGCGGCTCCAACTCCGACAGTCGCTCTCCAACGTCTCTCACGTGCCACAAACCCTTTTTTTCTACATCTATATATATATACATATTATCAATCCCTTTATTCGTCCCGCCCCTAAACAATCATGTTTAATGAAATGTAAATATTCTTTTACTAATTCATTGAGACAGGAAACAAATACAAGTTAGTCTCAGATTATAAATTAATTGCTGTCATCACTCCTTAGTCATATAATGAAATCACCTTCTAGAACATATGAAATCACATTTTATGAATTCTTATTTAAAATAATGATAACCACATTTTTATTTTAGTTATTGAATAATTCAGTCAAGGGTTACAATAGGAACACCTGCTTCGGCCCGAACGCTCATTCCACTCCACGTAAACCTGAACTGTCACCTGCTTGTCTGTAATTAAATGTCTCTAGGGGCAACCAGCTCCGGTGGCCTAGTGGTATGAGTGTCTGCCCCGGGACTGGGAGATTAAAAAAAAATCAAAAAATCAAAATCAAAATTCACTTTATTTATCCGTTAGGAACTTCATTTGCAGAGAGTATCAACACAGCCCATAAAAACAATCAGAACACACGCATACAATCAATTAAAAGGAAATATTTTCAAATACATAAAATTAATTAATTAATTAATTAATTAAGATTGGGGTTCGAATCCCGGTCGGGTCATACCAAAGACAGGGTTCTTACACTTTTTCCACTGACAAATTCAAGCACTTTTAAAGCATTTTCAATGTAAATTTTCAAACTTTTAAAGCACCACACGGCAAAGACAAAACAATACATTAGGACTCAAGAGGACAGTTTCACCTCACTATCGTATGAATTTATTACTGTTAGATAATAGGGATGATCTTATCCGATCACAGGATCGAAAATCAGGCCTGATCCCGTGATTTTAAATTACTGGAATCAGGTGGAAAAGATTAGCTATAACCTTATACAGCAACTAGCGTGACCTTAATTCATCCTCAGATAGAAATTTTCAAACAAAATGACAATGACTTAGTTTTAATTTTAACCTGTCTGCTTTTAGTTCTAGTCTGTTACCTTAAAACCAAACACCCTGCTCTCCCAGTTCACAGCTGCAACTCGGACAAAAACACACAGCCATCTGACACTCAAGATACACTAAAAGACAAAAAGAAACTGTCTACTGACAGCAAAAACACAGCCAAGATAGCCAATCACACTGTATGACTCTCTGGTTGCAAATGTTGGTTTTTGCAGTCTCCTAGAGCCACGGTATGAGCCGTGTTGTGCAGGGAAGAGCGAGCCTCAACATGGGTGCAGTCATAGTAATGCTTATCGCAAAACACAGCCACATACTATTTAAACAATTTGAATTATGAGCAATGAGGCTATTATCAAACATATTCCTAATATTAACACATTTCTTATCAATGTTCTTCCTGACAGAGTGATGTTTTTTGGCAGCTAATCTGAGGAAATGACATGAAAACAGGAAGTTGAGCCCTGTTAAAAGACAAATTTCTGTTACTGTTTGGATTCAGACAAATAAAGTATTCTATTATATTCCAAGTTACAAATAAATAAATCTGAAAGGACAACTTGGATGTTTTCTACTTTCTTCTTAATAACTGAATGCATTGCTGAGGTATTGGATTGGGACTTGGTATCAAAATCCTATGACACAGATCAGGGGCAAAAAAAATGTGATCAGAACATAATTATAAATATTATCTTGTAATATTCCACAAAGCAGCGGGAGGAGCGGGGCTTTGCGGCTCATACCAGACTTTATAGCACCGAAAAAGATATTCCTTACCGTTTTTTCGGTTCCCTGCTCTACTCCAGTCTTGATTTCATAACTAATTATCACAGAAGGACCCGCTGGATCCCAGACATCGACATATAAATCTATGGACATAGCCCGCCCATTTGGAAATACATATTCAGAATGATTCAAAATGGGAGGTTCCCACCGCCTCCATTTTGGCCGTGACACACGCTTCTTCACACGCAGACAATCCATAAATGGGAAAAGAGGTGGAGCAGAGGGTGGGGCAGTGAGGGTTGGAGATAACAAAACCAATGTAGGAAGCTAAACTGAGCTAACACACGAAGCTAAGATGGAGAACCGAGCCAGCGAACCACGCAGCTGTCTGGCTTCTGTGCGAGGCAGCAGCGTTGGTCGTCTGTGGAGCTGTAATACGGACTGTACAAATACAAGCAGAGCCTCAGACCGCTGCAATAGGAGCGGTGCGCGCTGGCTGCTTACACGATGTCACGCTCCGCTCCACTCCGGGGGAGTTCAGCGGGACCTTAGCTGCATGCTAACTGGAAGCTAGTGGAGTTTTTCGGGCGCTTTTAGCGAGAGAAACGCAGTTGAGCGACTCCAAAGTGTAACGAGATCAGCTCAAACAGCTGGATTGTTTCTGTAGTCTCCGTCAGAGAGTTCCACAGGCTACAACCACAGCGTCAGACGGTAGTCAAGCAGCCGCGCGTCCCAGCTCCCTCGGGAGAAGGGAGTGTGTGGCTGCTTGTGTGTAGAGATGCCGGGCGCCCGGCTCGCTGGACTGCGTGCCTCCACAAGGATTAAGCGGCACATTCGCGGATCTCTGATCGCAGGCCGCTGCTGGTAAAAGGAGAGACACGTTGCCCAAACTCGGCAAACCTCCATTCTGCAGCGATGACCTCGTGGATCTTCGTCCCGAAGCCTCAGCTAGCCTCGGTTAGCTTACCTAGCTCGAGTTACGGTACCTAGTCAGCCCCACGAACACGTTATATTTCAACCCATCTTTGACCAAGCAGTGTTATGTTAAACACAAAGCATCTTCCCCTATTCAACCAGCGAAATAAAGTACAGAAATATAATTTTACTTACTGATAAAAATGAAGCAGAGACTTCTTGGATGGTCTCTTGGTGCAAACAATTCCACAGCTTTCCCTCTTTGTCCAAATAATTCCATGATTAACATCCAAACACGAACACGCAGAAAACACAACTAAAGTTCAGAGAGTCGAAATGGCCGAACATCTATTAACGTGAGGCTGAGGCCTTCCTTGGAGCCAGCTGCTTATGCTAGCTCTGAAGCTAGCTCTGACGCTCATGCTTCCTGTCAATCAAATCTAATTATTCATTATTTCAATCATTTTATTACACCTAAACGAAAGAGTTACAAAATAATCCACCCCCCTCAGAGTTGTCAGGACTATAAACTAGACCTATTAAACACAAAATGGAAAATTGAACCAGGCTGTAAAGATCTTTTTTTCAGCTGTGAAGTTGGCATTTTTAACATGGGGGTCTATGAGGATTTGCTCACTTCTGGACCCACCCCCAGTGGATGAGGGGAGAACTGCAATTTTTGCCACTTCCGTGTTTGCCTCATTTCTGAGCCAGACGGGTTCCCCCTTGATCCCAGACCCAAAGCAGCTCTCACACACGCAACTAGCATAAAAGTCTCATCGGTAAAGTAGGTCTGCTTCATAGCGAAGCCAGCGTACACCGCCGGTCGAGCGGCTGGGCTTTATAGTAGGAGGAGCCGGCTGCTAACAGACCGGTGTGACAGAAAGGAGCGGACCCTCTCAGAGCAGCCGCAGCCGTCTTTACTAAAGGCGAAATAATCGCTCTCTAGTTTGTAACGTTAACACAGATAACAAATTGAGTTTTTTCATCAAACTAACTTGAGTGATCTTATATACAAAACTGTGCAGTTTGTTTTTCAAGCATTTTCCAGGACTCAATACAGAAATCAAGCACTTTCCATAACTTGAAAACACGTTATTGAAATTCAAGCATTTTCAAGGATTTCAAGCACCCGTACGAACCCTGTTTGAAAAAATGGGACCCAATGCCTCCTCGTTTGACACTCAGTGCTAAGGGGATGGATTGGGAGGTTAAACCACCAAATAGTTCCCGAGTGCGGCCACAGCTGCAGCTCACCGCTCCCCACCACGGGGATGGGGTTACTGGGGTCTTAGCACAAGCTAATTAACCACAGAGGGGCTTTTGGCAAGGAAAAACTGGAGCTTCCAGTTTTAGAACAAAGCTAAATGCCGGGACCACACTGTGCGTTTTTCGGCCGTCTCACACGACTGCTCATATTAACCACAAGCTCCGGTGGCCTAGTGGTAGAGTGTCCGCCCGGGACTGGGAGATCAGGGTTCGATTCCCGGTCGGGTCATACCAAAGACTTTGAAAAAATGGGACCCAATGCTTGACACTCAGCACTAAGGGGTTGGATTGGGGGGTTAAACCACCAAATAGTTCCCGAGCTCCCCACCACGGGGATGGGTCAAATGCGGAGATGTAATTTCACCAGTGTGTGATGAATACTTGGGACTTTAACTTAATCCCCACAATATATATACCTGTGAGAACTCCAGAAAGGTGCCACACTGTACGGCGCAAGATTTCAGTGAGCCAGACTGCACGACGTCTCGCTCCTGCAAGCTCATGACCCAGCTCATCTCCCTCAAAGAGGAAGAATTGATCCGCTACATATTTTCAAAACCTGCTTTGGCCTCAGACTCCAGCTGCGTCTCCTTTTCCCGTCTTCCAGCTAAACAACTGATCGGTCTGCTGGACATCCATCCTTCTCATCCTCCTTTATACATAAAAACACTAAACTACAGAGAAGTAACTATCTATCTGTCACAGATCGCTCCAATATCTAAAGTTTTGCCATCATGTCTCTTTACTCTGCTCAGTGACAGTGCATCAGCGCACCTTTTGACACCTGCTGCCATCCTCTCCCTCAGCAACAAAACACTATAGTTTAATCATTTTTGTATAACTGCAATTTTATTTGGGCTATTAACAAATAAAACAAATAAAAACTGGTGTGTAGTTTTTATCTGCATTTTAAACAAATTTTGAAATGGAAACTCAGAGAGGCAGAGTCTTGCTGCTGCGGCGCCCCAAAGGTGTGTTTTCATTGGTCAACTGCAGACAGGAGTTGTAGGTTTTCAAGCCGTGCTTGAAGACTGTCGAGACTGTTTTTGGTCATGAAACGGCTCAAAAAGCTGTCGTACAGCTGGTCACACTAGACGACCACAGGTATGCAAATCACCCTCACGTTCACCGTTTTTTGACACGATTCTGCTCAAGACAAGGGATTTGGCGTAGACGGCCGAAAATCGAACAGTGTGATCCGAGGTTACATGATGAAGAACTTTGGCTGTGCGTGTGCCTGCTCTAACTTCTCAATCCCCAGTGAGTCGTAGTGGATGGCTGCTCATACTGAGCCAGGATCCTCTGGAGGTTTCTTCCTGTTAAAAGGGAGTTTTCCTTCCCACTGTCGCTACATGCTTGCTTAGTATGAGGATTGTATCAAGACACTGACACTAGTCAGTGTCTTGATGCAATCTGCTGGGTTCCTTATATAGGAAACTTTTTTACTGATTGGCTTAATGAAC
This sequence comes from Aphyosemion australe, assembly GCA_006937985.1. NCBI lineage: Eukaryota > Metazoa > Chordata > Actinopteri > Cyprinodontiformes > Nothobranchiidae > Aphyosemion > Aphyosemion australe. The sequence goes on from SSNS01000805.1 coordinate 60,746, forward strand.
TGAACTGTATTGGAATGTTTACTTTGTGAAGTGCCTTGAGACGACTCTTGTCGTGATTTGGCGCTATATAAATAAACCGAATTGAATTGGTTGGAAAACTCCGTTTATTGTGTGTTTATAGGTTTCAGCTCTGACTCACGGTGGCTGTGAACACTTCATCCCGTCATGTCCTGCTAGGGGATTGGGGGGGCAGCCAGAGCAGCTAACAAGGGACATTACCCTGAACCACTGTGAAACTTTATTGAATAACTCAGGGTGGAACCAATCCCCTGGTAGCCAGTAAACAATCATACAACGAGCAAAGGTTAAGATTGGTTTAAATGGTGTGTAGGGTGGTGAATGTGAGTGTGGGAGGGGGTTGGTTACCTGCGATCTGTTCCTCTGTTAATTGGTCAGCCTGTAGATTAAAAAGAGAAGGAACACGTTACTCAACAAGGTTAATATTCATGTTTCATCTTTACAAATCTCAGTCAGAACCACCATGACCCGGTGGTGTTCAGGACTCTTTAGGCCTCTGTCCAGTTCTGGGTTAGAATGTCGGTACTGAGGTCCGGTTCCTGTACAGCTCTGACCTGCTGACACTGATTTATCTCAACTGTAATTACTAAAATACTTTCATTTGTATTTCTGTGTAACTTGCAAATTATTATTCTGGACGAGAAAGTGTTACTGCTAGCATGAGTTAAGAGGACCTAGAATGTAAACCAACATTTTCCTTGTTGTTGTTGAATAAGACAGCTTGGGTGGTCAACAGCAGCATGCCAAAAAGTCAAAGCCGTGTGTGACCTACTTTTTATGTAAATTAGAAAGTTGAAAAAGGAGAGAGAAAACCTCCTGTTCTGAGAAAGCCTTCCTTAACACGTCATAAAGGGAAGCCACACCTCCTCAAACCTGCATGTCTCCAATGTCTGAGGCCTTCTGGGGAAACCAACCAATCAGCAAGCAGCTCATTATCATATTCATGTGCTGGCCGAGTGGGAGGGGTAAACAGCTCTTTTCACAGCAAGGCTGGTTTAGGGGGTTTAGAATGGCCTGTATCAGGGCTCCTGGGACAGATGAAAGCCTAAAGAACATTTCTGATGCTTTTTAGAGGCTCAAAGCTGTTTTAGATTGTTGAGTAACTGCATTCTAGCTTCACGGTTGAATATGGAACACAAACGCCAAAGCAACATCTAGTTTGTGGAGGTTGTAGTTACAATAGAACAAGGTTTCCAGTTGTCAAGATGCCAGGTTCACTGCCAATACATGAAGTGACGATCCAGCACCATGTCCAGTGACGACCTAAACGCACTCTGGTTTTAGATCTTTTATGGTCGCTCCTCTTCTGAGAAGGATACCGACATCATCTTCTTATGCGGCAGCAGTAGCTCAGGAGGTAGAGTGGGTTGTCCAGTAATCGGAAGGTTGCAGGTTCGATCCCGGCTCCCTCCATTGAATCAGCTGCTGTTGTGTCCCTGGGCAAGACACGTAACCCACCTTGCCTGCTGGTGGTGGCTGGAGGGACTGGTGGCGCCAGTGTAGGGCAGGCCTCGCCTCTGTCAGTGCGCCCCAGGGCAGCTGTGGCTACATTGTAGCTCATCCCCACCAGCGTGTGAGTGTGTATGTGAATGGGTGGATGACTGATTGTGTTGTGAAGCGCCTTGGGGGGTTGTAGAACCCTAAGAAGGTGCTATACAAATACAGGCCATTTAACATTTACCATTCTGCACTCAAAAGCAGCTGCTTGAATTGTTGAGTCCACCATTTTTCACAGTGCCAGCCTCGCTGTGCTGAGCAGACTGTTTACCGTATTTGGAAACCCACAACGGTGCCCTCTAGTGGCTGGTTGATGTAAACACAAACCCACTGCTTCCTGATCACGTGATGTGTGACATACATGGATGAAGATCTGCTTTAGACACGTGATGTTTGTTCTCACGATGCGGGGGCTCGTTTCGACGCCCGCCCCGTAAAAAATGCAAATGACGACTAAAGTCGTCATTGGCAGCCAGCGGTTGGATGTGAAAAGAAGACTTTAGTCGTCAATAGCAGGGAATGAGTTAAAGGAAATACTGTACCTTCATTCTGCACACCTCTAAACGCCCTGTGGGGGTAATATTTTTAAAAAATATAGCTTTTATTAAATTGTTACATTTTCAACCTTTAAACCCAATAATTTCTACGGTTTGACCTCTCATCTAGGCTAGGGGGTGGGCAATATGGAAAAAAAATCATATCACAATTTATTTTTTGCAAAATCGCAATCACGAGTTTTTCCGTTTCGGAAACTAAAATCATAAAGACTAAAACTAAGATGCCTGCCAAAAACAACACTCAGTGCATTTACATGCGCATCAGAAAATGTAAGAATTGTCCTAAAAAGACTCACGTTGGTTTGTTAAATGCATGTAAACACGTTAGTCTGGCTGAAGGTGAAGTGGTTCTAATTGGGCTGAAGCACCCAGATAATGCAGTAGCAATCCAAATGCATTCTGCATGTAAACGGGTCAGCCGAACTGGACCGATTGGACGCTCGCATTCCGGAAGTGACGAGACCACAGTAGCGGTCTTCTGATAATATCATCACTAGGGCTGCAACAAACCATTATTTGGATCATCGATGAATCGGATTGGGTCTCGACTCGTTTAATCGATTAATCGGATTAAACGGGAACATTTAAAAACTGCTAGGGAAACATTTTTTCTCTCCTTCCTTTACTTTATTTAACAACACAACATTATTAGAAAACAGTTCAATATCGTGCAAAACAACATACTATCACCTCAACTGTCTTACAGCTTTTGAGATACTGAATAACATTTCTACTGGTAACAATGGTGGTATAGGGCTGCACAATATATCGAAAATTTATCGTTATCGTAATATCAGCATGAGCAATAGGCATATCGCAAAGAACAGAAAAATATTGCAATTAATGGTCATCTCAGATTTTTGCTACACATAATGCATTTTGTCAATCAAACGGAAGCATGAAGTTTTTAATAAATCAAATAGAGCCCTTCACCCATTTGGCCAATCGGTGTGGTTCTTATAGGTTAGATGCCTTGGTGACTAGGTGGACGGCACTTCATTTGGATGGCTAGCAAACACCTGAGTTAGCTTAGAGCGCGTCACAATGACTGAGGGTAAGACGTGTGCTGAAAATGTTAGCGAGAAAGAACTCATAATTCAAACAGCATGACTATTATAAATGTAGTTTGTATGTAAACTAGGATAAAGACTCCCAGCTTATTACCATAAGATTGACCTAGATCGACTAAGATGCTGATACTACACATGTAACCACACTGACTGCCTTCAACCTACAACCTTCTGAACTTTAGCTTTCAGCTAATGAGCACTAACACCATCCAATATACGCTCATAAAAATTAACAAGTAGTGTCTCCAGATCAGACGAGGCTGCTTCATAGCTGACATTGCAACAGGAAAACACGGCCTGCCGGACTGGTGTGGTAACTGCTTGCGTGATGGCCAACGGCAGGGCTGTACAGTGTGACATATATGTCGCACGTGCAATGAAAAAAAACTCGAAGCACTTATGCGACATCTTTTCAAGTAACTTTTTCCCCCAGAACTTTTTTGCAATAAAGAATACCTTGTGGCTTTTCAGCAAAAATAGCTGTTTTTGAAGCCAAATATGGCTTTCACATGAATTGCATAGAGCCGAATAGTTTTTTGTTCTTTTTTTGGGGGGGGTCTTCTGTCTATTTTCAGTCACTTTTATATGAGAAGCACTCAGACAACGGAGGGGGATTCCTCTTGTTCACAAACATTTTTGTTCTAGCGTGTCAGTCACTAGGGCTGGGTAAAAAAATCGATTCAATCGATTCTGGATTGATTTCATATAAATTTTGCAAAATCGATTCATAAAACCTAAGATCGATTTTTTCCCCTTAAACCAGAGTGGCCCACCGGCTCATTTTGCTGCAAAGACTACAACTCCCATGATGCTTTGCGGCAGTACCGCGTCACTCGAAGCGCACCATCCTTTCTGTTTACAGTAGTTAGCATCGGTGCTAATAGTTATTTCGGCGTCTTCAGCGTTACCCTCCTCAGTCTGGGACAAACTGAAAACACTCCTCTTACTCAGCGCCAAGTTTACTCAGCGCTTTGTCAACTTTGAAGCCCAGAAATGGAGATTCTGTAACTTCTTTGCAGGCCGCGTCGGACATAAAGCGCAGACGGATTGAACTCCAGTGACGTGACACGCTCAAGTCAGTTTGTGGCGCTGCAGTTTCTATCTGTCCTCCCTGACACACTGACCCTACTCCAATGCTCAGGCTGCTTAAATACTCTGCATATTCAGCAGCACAAACCTGTGAGTGCAACTGTTGTTGTCTGTGATGAAGATGAACAAAAACAACACAGGAGTCTGTCTCACTGATTAACTCCTCCCTCAGCTCAGAGATAGAGAGAGAGAGAGAGATGCAGGTCTCTGGCTTGAACAGGTGAGCAAACTGAGCTTGAATTATTGTGTTTTCATGCACTTTTTCTGCTCCAAAGCATGAATGTTAATAGCTGAGATATTGCATTTTCATTTAGGAGAATTACTATTTTTTGTTGTTGGCCTGTTAAAAAGATTTAACTGACTTAAAAACAGTAACTGGAAAGGCTACAGATAGAAGAATAGAATAGAAATAGAATACAAAATCCCTTTGTTGTCCTTCAGTGGGGAAGGTTTGGTGTCACAGCAGCAATGACATTCATTACAGGAGCAAAAAAGGAGAGTAAATGTTAAAAATAAAGAGTAAACAACAAGAAAACAAAATAGAAATACATAAAATTCAAAAGATTAAAATTTCAAAAATGTTGAATATATATACACATTTTAAGGAATAAAAAGATTTTTAAAATTAGACAAAATAAGTAACCAATACCACTGATGTGTGTTGTATTTCAAATTTACTCGCTGAGCTCATCTAAATGATAGAAACGTCGTTTTCTACCTCAACATTTTAATTATTTCAGACTAGGGGTCGATCGATTTATCGGTCGGACGATTAATCGGGCTAATTTTTTGCATTTTTTTAATCATCGGCATCGGCCAATAATCCTCTTTAGTAAAGCCGATTTAAATTCAGGCACCTCCGCGGGTAGCCCACTACCTTGGAAACCGGTGAAGGACCCCAATGCAAAACACTGGGAATAACTTCCTCTTGTAAAAGGTAAGACTTCTCTTTTGGTGTTTAAAAACCTTATAGCTGTATATTTAGTGTTAATTAAAAGTAAAATATGAAATAATACTTCGCTGAGTGAAAGGAAAAATGAGCCGTAAGAACCGCCGGTAACCGGCAGAATGCTGCTACTGTTTGCTAGCTTGTTGTCAACTTTACGGACCTTCTGAAACTATCAGTTGCTTATTTGCTCAACATATTAGCTCCAGGTTTATAAATTAAATCGTTTTCCTGTATGGGAGTCGGAGAATTTCACTCTGAGCGCGGAGGAGAGGAGACGGACTCCGAGCTGCAGCGTCTGCACCCCTCCTCCTTCCCCCGCGGACACTGGTTGGTGTTGCTCAGAGTTCGGGACTTTTCTCATGTGGGTCGGTGTGGACTGGACCACGTAATTTGTGTAATGTTTGATATATAAATGAGAGCTCTTGCGTTTTCTGTGATCAGAAACAGCCGAGAGTGTTCTGACTAGGGCTGCACAATATATCGAAAGTTTATCGTTATCGCAATATCAGCATGCGCAATAGGCATATCGCAAAGGACAGAAAAATATCGCAATTAATGGTCATCTCAGGTTTTTGCTACACATAATGCATTTTCTCAATCAAATGGAAGCATGAAGTTTTTGACAAATCAAACAGAGCCCTTCACCCATTTGGCCAATCGGGTGGGTTCTTATAGGTTAGATGTCTTGGTGCCTAGGTGGACGGCACTTCATCTGGATGGCTAGCAAACACCTGAGTTAGCTTAGAGAGCGTCGCAATGACTGAGGGTAAGACATGTGCGGAAAATGTTAGCGAGAAAGAACTCATAATTCAAACAGCATGACTATTATTTCTAAGTACTTGTGTTCAACAAACACAAGTACTTTGCAAGACATGCCAAACACCTGTGGCAACCACGAGGGGAAACATGACAAATCTCCATTGTCACCTCCAACGTCACCATAAAGATCACAAGTACTTTGCAAGAAATGTAATGTGAACTTGCATGATTTCATTTTGTTACTGTAATAATACTAATGATAGAGGATGGAGTGGTGTATCTGAAGTATATATACAAAAACTGCAGATTTAAGTATTTGTTCATTTATCGCAAGTAATATCGATATTGCAATATTAAGCACTGTTATCGCATATCGCAGGTTTTCCTAATATCGTGCAGCCCTAGTTCTGACTAAAGACTATTTAATTTGTACAGTTCGTTGCCACATTATATCTGTCCAACATCAGCAGTCAGTAACACTAGTGAAGAGTAGGGTGCACTTTTATTAACAGATGAGTGTAATTGTTCAAATGTTTCTGTAATATTTATTATGTGCTGAGTTGTTTGTTGCTGGAGTTCTCCTCTGTTCTTTCTGCTACTGACTGAAATGAAGATGGATGCTCTACAAAAATACTAACAACTGTTTATCCTGTTTAGTTTCTGTCTGATGGATCAACTAAAGTCAAGTCCAGCATGGCAGCAGTTCATGGAGGCAACACCAAGGAAGACGAGGTGTGATATCAGCAGGTGGCTGGTGAGCTGAAGCTGAAAAAGGTAAAAAGTAAAACACAACCTGAGATTCCCCATCTCCAGGCTTACAAAGAAGCTGCTGCTGAGTCAGGAGCACTAAAGGGTTTCATTTATATTTTACATGAAGATGTTAAAAAATAGTGAGTTAAAGACTGAATGAACTTTAGATGTTGCTGGTGTGTTTTAGCAGGTTGATATCGTGTTTTCAACATTATTAAATTATTATATTCATATTTTTCAGTAGAATTTGTCTTTATATTCTAAAATTGTATTTACTTTTATTTTCATGTAAATGTACATCCCTGAATAACATCTGCTCAATAAATGCTCTGAAACATTAACAATTAGCCTTTCGCCGGCCCCGCCCCCAGAACGGCTATTATCCAATCACACATCATAGCAACCGTTACTATCCGACAGCTCCAAACAAAATGATGAAGCTAAGCCTAATTTACTACTAAGCATTAGCCTCGATAGTAGTCGTGTCTCCTTCGTTTCCCTTCAGAACCTCCTCATCGAGCTCAACCAGCAAGCCAGCAAGCATGAGTGCTCCCCCCGCCCGCGGCTGGGCGGAGGTCCGCCTCCCAGACTATCCAAGAACCTTTTAGATAAGACACACCGTGCCGGCAAATCAGCGTAATATTACCTCAACCGTGTGTCTTATAAACGCACATTAAGCCTTGGCGCAACAGCGGGTGGTGTCAAGATCACGTGATGAATTAATGCCGAGCTCCAGCCGGGAACTATATTGAAAATAAAAGTAAACACGGGCATAAAAAGTTACATTTTATAAACTCAGCTGAGATGATAAACTGAGCGATGCAGAGCTTTTCTCCGTTAGGGCTGCCTGCAGCTCAGATCATCTGACAGCTGACAGCTCACAGGGACACCGCCACAGCTCCTCGGATCCACGCGTCCCCGGATGCCGGACCTTCTCCCAAACTACTTGTTCCCTGCTACGCTTCGCTCAGCAGAGCCGACACTAATATATCCCTCCACTGCATACTGTAACCCTTTTTGCCTCTATCGGGATCATATTGAGGACGAATTGCTCCAAAAAATGTCGCTGACACGCATCTGTCTACTTCTTTCCATCGCGGAAACCTGCGGAGCTGCAGTGTTTGATCCACTTATTGTCGGAGTTGGCAACAGTAACTAAGGGGGGCGGGGCTCGGCGAAAGGTCAATTGGCATTTCTTTTTTGCCCGTTTTGTATATTTAATACTTGGTCAGTTTATTGATATTTTTATTAATCTTGGTAAATGTTTTAATACTGAGCGGTGCACAAAATTAAGATACAATAGTTGGTAAATTCAGTGTTTAAAAACTGATTAGGTTCAGAAATGTGCATCCACTGTTATTACTGATCATTCATCATTCAGATAAGGTGCAAAACATCAAAATATCGGCCATGAAATCGGCCCAAAAAATCGGCAGCACTTATCGACCATCGGCTGACCATGGCCGATAAGTGCTGCCGATTCTTTGGGCCGATTTCATGGCCGATATTTTGATGTTTTGCACCTTATCTGAATGATAAATGATCCGTAATAACAGTGGATGCACATTTCTGAACCTAATCAGTTTTTAAACACTGAATTTACCAACTATATCTATATATATATATAGATATATATCTATATCTATATATAGATATAGATATATATATATATACAGGGTATATGCAGGAATCTCAAACTTAAATTTAAGACCTTTTCAAGACTTTTTAAGACCTTAGAAAATAAAAATCAAGACTTTATCACAATGAACTAATCAACTGTTAAACACTAATATATTCTTTTTAAATACTGCATTGCGGTGGGACACGTCACGTTTGGGACAGCAAGGCTGTAGCAATGGTACGTCAAGTCACGTGGTACGGAAACGCAAGCAAACAACTGGCATAGGAGAAGAAAAAAATAATTTTATATTAATAGTTTACATGAATCTAATTGTATTACCTGCAAACTTAGAGGGTGTGAAAAAGGTGACAACTAACTCCGCCCACCCGGAACAAGGTCCTCGCATGCTGCAGATTTGCATCTATGCATCTACTGGGTTTTGTAGTGACCTGACATTTACATACTTTTATTGCATCAATAACCTGTTAGAATAATTTTAAAAAATCATCAATGTGATTTTTTGCAGAATGCAAACAATTTTCTACCACAGTCACTCTGCTCAAAAAAACTGAAAAATATAATGGCAGAATTGATCAGAAAATTACTAGAGATCAGATTAACAATTATTTTGAGACTAATTCACAAAACACATCTGAAAATATTCAAAAATACTGTAATCATTCTTAAGTAGGATGGCCAGATCCCAACTCACCAAATATGAGAGAAAGATTACTCAATGTGGAACCATGTGAAATCCTAATGCAATGAAATAAAGTTAAAAAAAAACCTTCTATTCTGCCTTTTAGCTTCAACATCATTTGTAAATATACATAAAAGTATTATTATCATTATATATTTCATGCACTATATATTCTATTTGAATTCAACTTGAACAAGCAAACAGCTTTCAGACTATTTCACAGTTCCTCTCGTTACCACAGCTTAACTCAGGCTCTTTGACCTTCTACAGTGGCTCTGAGTAACTTTAGCTAAACTTATTTAAACCATCAACTCATTTTAATAAAACAGACAGACCCACAATAAAAATGCAGGTTTAAGCAGCTTTTCAGAGTTTTCATTAAATAATTGCACTGACTTTCCACAACAGAATGATAGTAAAAGTACCTGTAACACTTTTAGGATCCATTTATGTTAATTTTGAATTAGTTTTCCACTAATATCAACATCCCATTAAAAACATCCATACTTTTTTGCAAGTTTATTTCTTCTTAATTTCAAATCTCTATTAGTAGATATGTAGGGAAGAGAAAAAAAACATCACTGATTTTTAATCTCTGAAAAAATTCAGATCAAACCTGAGAGTTCCTTAGTTACTTTTTTCCCTCAAAATTCTGAGAATAAGTAATCAAGGATTTCATTAAATTCTCTCATTATAAAAGGGTTTAGCTTGTCTGTATCTGAAACACAACGCCAGCACCTTGTCTGTGTTAGAATCTCCTTTGGGTTTTAGCATGAACCTGTCTATTTACTGGGAAACCTGCTTTTGACCAACATGTTTTCTGTGACTCGGATTTTCTGCTCCGTTTCATATCAGACTCTGCGTCGTGACATGAAAAAAAAACTCAGAAACAACGAAGACTATCAAGAGTTTCTCTGAACACGTCTAGTTTACGAGTCTTTACAGTCTTTCTCCATCGTGCTCACCTGTCCTCCGTGCTCGCTGAAGTTTGTTTTGGTGGTTTGGGTGCTGCCGCGCTACTGCAGCGTCTTTTTGCCTGACTGTGATTGGTCAGATAACGACTCGTGACCCACTAACAAAGATGGTTTATGAACTAGCGAAGACCCACTCCTCCTAAAAACAAAAACTCTTCGATTCACGCGAACATCATATTTGGCTTCATAAACGGCAATTTTCGCCAAAAAGCGAAAAGTTTGCAAGTATGAGACGAACGTATTTTACATTCACGCCAATACTAACAAAATTTAAGACTTTACTACATCAAATTAAGACTTTTTAATACTTTTCAAGGGTCTTAATTTTCCTTAAATCAATTTCAAGACTTTTAAGACTTTTCAAGACTCCGCGGATATCCTGATATATATATATATATATATATATATATATATATATATATATATATATATATAGCCTATATTTGTGCACTTATACTAACCATAATCAAAGTTTGAAATGAATTTAAATATCATGAAATGTTAAAATTTACTTTATTTTGAAAAACCACCACCACTGGCTCCTTCCTGTCTGGCTGCAAAGCTGCGGTGCATTGAGGAGTAACGGAAAACTAGAGACAACAGTCTGAAGTAGAGGGAGAGAAAGAAAGGTGCCTGAGGAAGGTTAAGTTGACACATTTTTAGTTCAACAAATTGAGACTCTGTCCCGCATTACTGACAGTCTCTTGTTTCAAGTTGCATAAACTGTGGAGAAAGCAGAAAATGCAGGTTTGGAGCATGTGGAGCGCGCTCACAAACTACCCAAAAAAATGAAACGACAGATCAAGCACGATGAGCGTGGTGGAGAAAAAGCTGTTAGAATAAAGACTTGTGATAAAGCTTTTCAGGGATAACTGTTGTTTCTCAGAGTATTTATTTTGTGTCATGGCGACGAGTTCGACATGAACTGAATCCTTTAGGAAATGCTGATGTAACTTAATTGAAGCCTGATGATTTATTCTCAAAAGAAAAGTCAGAATTCTGATCTGATTTTTTTTTTCAGATTAAAGATGTTTTCCTCTTCCCTAAATATTTACTATTAGTGATTTGTCGATTTGAAGAAAAAAACACAATTTTGTTTCAAAATAAGTAGAAAAAAACTTGCAAACAGTATGAATATTTTGAATGGGATGCTGATATTAGTGGAAAATTAATTAAAATATTACTGGTCCTATTAGTGGTATTCTGTTGTGGAAATTCAGTGCAAATATTCAATCAAATCTTAAAAGCTGTTTAAACCTGCATTTTTTTATTGTAGGTCAATATGTTCAAAAGGAGTTGATGATTTAAAATCATTTTAGCTAAAGTTATTCAGAGCCACTGTAGAAGGTCCAAAGAGCCTGAGTTAAGCTGTGGTAACTTTGAGGAACTGTGAAATAGAATGAAAGCTTTTGCTGTTTGCTGTTCAAGTTGAATTCAAATAGACATGAAATATATGCTGATAATAATAGTTCTACAGGGTTTCCCCCAGCGCTATTTTAGCCTGGCGGGCCACCAGGCTTTGCGTTGAATTATTGCCAATCTGTGTATATTTAGAAAAATATAACGCAATTACATTATTACTGGTAGAAATTAGTAACATTTCTACTTGAAGTTTGATTTTGAAACACAAACTCTGAATTTTTTTCCTCTGTTTTGAAAGGTCATCAAATAGAATATTTGATTGACAGAGGATTAGATAGAATATTCGAATACTAAAATATTAAATAGCTGTAGCCCTTGTTAATGCAGGAGATAGGTGTAGGAAACTATTTTCATGTTCAGCCTGCATGAAAAACTCAGAGTGATCGATTATAATCAGAAATAATCATAAAAAAATGTTTGTTCAGTGAAGCACACCTTTAAAATGGATAGGGGTCTTTAATCTGCAAGTCTGACTTTAACAGCATCTGGTGATACAACAGCACAATAGCAACATCTTACGATGGATAAGTGAACAGGGTGAGAGGTCAGGTGTATTTTCCATTATCTGAATTGTATTTTTTTGTGTCTGGTAAAACCATATTTCAAGATTGTGCCTTTTTTTAAGACAAATAAATATTGTTAATAAATGGTTTATAACACCACGTACTAGTCATACTTTTAAACTTCCTGACAACTTTTTGTTTTACAAAAACACTGTGGGTCGCCCGTGGGCTTGTCTACCACTGGGCTTTGCAAGTTTTCTGGGGGAAACCCTGGTTTTATGTATATTTAACAGTGATGTTAGAGCCCAAAGGCAGAAAAGAAGTTTTATTTACTTCTGTTTTACTTTACCTCATGTCCAGGTGAAAGTGGTATTGTTTCATGAGTATTCATATTGGTTTTCTCAATAAAAGGAAATTGAAACATTGACATATTCTGCTTTTAGTTAAGATAAAATCAGTATCGGCAAGTCAGGTTTTTGTAAAGACCGGTGATCGGCCAAAAATTGCAATCGGTGTACCCCTATGCTACAGCCTTACTCATTTAAAATAAATCCTAATATATCGATCTGGGCTCCAGAAGATTTATGGATGCTGGAGTACAACACGTGATGAGATAATTTCATAATACTGTAACATTTCTGCAGCACTAAAGCAGAGTCAGAACATTTTGCCCATAGCAGTAGTTTATTAAAGTATTCATGCAAACAGCTGAGATAAAGCTGAATTTCCTTGCAGCTGCAGCTCTTTCTAAACACTTAATCACAACCAACCCAGCAGCACTCATGAGACCATAACAATAACTTTTTTAAAGGATGATTGCAGTATTTTGGAATATTTTTAGATGTTTTTATGTTTGGTGTTCTGTAAATTAGTTCATAATAATTCTTAATGAATATACGATGATTCCTAATAATTTCCTGATCATTTTTGTCAGGCTTTTTTTCTGAGCAGAGGGAACCTCATGGTATAAAATGATTTGTATTTTGCAAAAAAAATCACATTAATGATTTTTAAAAATTTTTTATTCTAAAATATTATTTTTGCTACAACAAGCATGTAAATGTCTCAGGTCATTACAAACCCCAATGATGCAAATCTGCAGCATGCAAAGTCTGTTGAGAGTTTCGCTGTTTTAAATCTGTTAGATTGTTACTGACAGCAGCTACATTTAAGTTTCAGTTTTCCTTTTGACTGAATCGTCGCTGCAGCATATTGGTGTAGATTCTCAGTCATCCTGGCCATGATCATCCTGAGAGTAGGGTTGCAACGATTACAAATGTTGGTGGTACGATTATAGTCTGAAAAATAATCACGGTTTTACGATTACCACGATTATTTTACATGAATTGATATCACATATGTATTGACATAATAAATCACAAACACGTTCTATAAAGTATTATTAAAGTTCATGATTACATTTGATAAAGGTTTTAAATTCCAGAAGACATTCATCGTTCCTTCTCTTCTGGAGTTTAAAACCTTGATAAAATGTAATCATGAACTTTGTCTCCTTTTCAGAGATTCTGATTAGAAAAAATAATTTGTAAAATTAAAGTAATGTCATTTTTAAATTACAGTTTAAAACTTATAAAATACTAGGGCTGCACAATATATCGCAAATATATCGTTATCGCAATATCAGCATGTGTAATAGGCATATCGCAAAGAACAGAAAAATATCGCAATTAATGTTCATCTTAGATTTTTGCTACACAAAATGCATTTTGTCAATCAAATGGAAGCATGAAGTTTTTGACAAATCACATAGAGCCCTTCACCCATTTGGCCAATCGGTTGGGTTCTTATAGGTTAGATGCCTTGGTGACTAGGTGGACGGCACTTCATTTGGATGGCTAGCAAACACCTGAGTTAGCTTAGAGTGCGTCGCAATGACTGAGGCTAAGACGTGTGCTGAAAATGTTAGCGAGAAAGAACTCATAATTCAAACAGCATGACTATTATTTCAAAGTACTTGTGTTCAACAAACACAAGTACTTTGCAAGACATGCCAAACTCTTGTGACAACCATGAGGGGAAACACGACAAATCGCCGTTGTCACCTCCAATGCAACCATAAAGATCTATATACTGGGCTCTAGAAAGCTAGCGTTAGCAAACCCAAAGTCTCTGATGTTAAGACAAGTAAGAGCACAACAGCCCAGCAGATGTCCATGGGTGGAACTCCTTATGAGAAACCATGAAAGCGGTACAAGGAAAAAACGGAAGTAGTCAGTAAGTGCTACGGGAGTAAACATATCTGTTTAGCTCTGTTCTACAGCGTTGTCCTATTGTTTTAAATCACTCCAACATATTTAACACGTTTATTCAAGTCAACGCTGAAGGATGGAGACGCCTTCATGAAATGAGATGCTAAATTCCTACTAGTGCGTTTGTTATTATGAATATCCTTAAATATAATTTCTACTTGTTCATATCTGTGTTTTCAAAATTGACTAGTAAGAATATTATTTTGACAAGGATACATTATGTTATTGTAAATTGGGAATAACAAAGAGGTGCTGTTGATTAAATGCTAAAATGGCTTGCTGTACTGGCTTGTAATAGACAAATACATGGGAAACATAGTACAGCACTACTAAATGAACCCACGTTTTATGTTTTTTCTGCAAGCCCTGCAGGGGAGGGTGGGTGGTGGGGGGCTCAAGTCTATTTTGCCTTGGCCCCCAAATGCCTTGCAACGGCCCTGGGTGTGGGACAGAGTTTTGAAGCTGATCTGAATTGTATCAAATATATAAATATTACATGCTTATAAATTATTGCTAATGTGTAGTGGGATAAATATACCTTCCTTTTCAACCACTTTGTTTTGTTTTCTTGTTTTTTATTCTTTTATTTTCCTGTCCTGTCTGTCTCTGATCTTCCTGCATCTCCCTAGCCTTGTTTATATATTCACATATATAGGATGGCTTGCCAGGCTAGCATCTCCCCTCAATCCTTCAGAAAAACTGCTGCCTGGATTTTCTCCCTTTTCACCACATGACTACTTTTGAAAGGAGCAGTTCAAAGGTATCCACCGCAAAAACAGCGGCGTGCGCAGTGCGCTGCTGCCGCGCGAGTGAGGTGAAGTCACCGCGGGACAGGTTCTGACCTCCGCTTAGTGAGTCAGGCAGATAGTACCAGAATATGAGCGGACATGAAAACGATCGCGTTAATTATTTTTCTTTTGGTGGCACAACTTTGAGAACGTTACTGTGGCCGTGCGCAGCAGCTTCCCGGAGCACATCAGCGCTCTCCATTCTCTCCACCCAAAATAAATCTGCTAGGCTGAGAGTCCATATAAAGGTAACAGAGGTTTAAAACTGGATATTTTTCGGGCTCCCCTGGGTGGGTCGGTTGAGAGCTTCTCTGCGTGCAGCCGTTCTAGTTTCGCTTCTGTCTTTGTCGGGTCACACTATTGTGTGTGTGCGTTTTTTTTAATTGGCGATGTTGGAGAGTCTTTACGGTGGGTTAACCGCAGCGTTTCACATTGTGGTTAATAGTCAAACCAGTTAATCCCTGCAACCCTAGTTTGGTGCATTAAAAAACGTAATAAATAAAAATAAATGAGTAACACTTAGCAAATATAGCGCTGGGGGAAAACCTGGAAGGGTATTATCTGTTTGGAATATGAAATTTTTATGTCGAATATATAGAAAACGGCAATTAACCATGTGTCCAATGGAGTGGACATCATGCATTACCCAGTATATTTATTTTAACACAAGTCATAAATTGCTTCACTGTTTTTTGGGACTGCTTTGGTGATAAGTGTATAATTGTTACATTTATAAGCTATTCATTTAAAATATAATTTTTTGTGCAGATTAGCTGTAGTTTGTGTTACTATAATTATTTTAAACAGTGTTTTTTCATTTTTTGGATGTGACCATTGTAAATGCCTGGTACCCCTTAACCAGCTCAGTGGCCTAGTGGTAGAGTGTCCGCCCCGGGACTGGGAGATCAGGGTTCAAATCCCGGTCAGGTCATACCAAAGACTTTGAACAAATGGGACCCAATGCCTCCTCGCTTGACACTCAGCACTAAGGGGTTGGATTGGGGGGTTAAACCACCAAATAGTTCCCGAGCGCGGCCACAGCTGCAGCTCACCGCTCCCCATCACGGGGATGGGTCAAATGCGGAGGACAATTTTCACCACACACCAGTGTGTGTAACAACTGATAGCTTTAATCTTAATCTCTACCTGATGTCTGGTTTGGAGAAGACCCCTCCTCTTTTGATTCATTAGAGAGATAAGAAGCCTGCGGACATGTCTATTTCAGCTCCCTACTCTTTGTGCCTTAATTCCTCTAAAAACCTGTTTTTTTCTGTGACTGATTGCTGGATTCTGTGGATTTTGTTGGACCTTCATGATTTCTATGTTTCTGGAGATTTTTTGTGGATTTCTTGGACTTTTAGTTGGACTACAAATCTTTTGGATCAGACAGAGACAGCTCAGCTACAGCGTAAGCTTTCTGCAACCTTGACGCTATTTTGAATGTCTGTCCTCTCCCCGCTTCTGCCCCACAATGATCCGTCTATGTTTTTTAAACAAATTAAAAAGATCGAGAACCTTAAAGAGGATATACAGCGACTCTCTGCTGAACTACAGAAGAAAGAAATGCTGCTGGATAGATTTAGAAAACGTATCCCTACACTGACCAGTCACATTGTCAGAAAATTTGAAAAA
Source organism: Aphyosemion australe (assembly GCA_006937985.1). NCBI lineage: Eukaryota > Metazoa > Chordata > Actinopteri > Cyprinodontiformes > Nothobranchiidae > Aphyosemion > Aphyosemion australe. Next base: position 77,345 of record SSNS01000805.1, read on the forward strand.
GAGACATCCATGCAGAACCCTCTGCTCCAAAACACCATTGCTTGGGACCCTGCTGTATCACGACTACCAACTTTCAGCTCTACCCCAGACCCATCTTCATCTTGGTCTGAGGTCGTGGTACGTGGCCGTAGGAGATCCCCTGCTGCTGGTCCCATCCCTCCACCTGACCTTAGTCTATCAAACCGCTTCTCTCCTCTTGCTGAGGATCAAGCAGCTGATCTCTCCAAGCTCCTACCTTCTACTCAACCACCTGAGGATCAAGCAGCTGATCTCTCTAAGCTCCTACCTTCTACTCAACCACCTGAGGATCAAGCAGCTGATCTCACCAACCTCCTTCCTTCTACCCAACTACCTAATGCCATCGAGCAGGAGCCTGTGGTTCGTAAGAAGCAGCCTACAAAGTCTAATCCCCCCAGGACCTCAACGTCCACTGCCCGACGCAAAATACTGAAGGATGCTGTGCGTCGACACTCTGCTGGACCAACTACCCCGGCTCAGGATGTGAGCCCCTCTACTACGAACCCTCCACCTCCTACCCTCCAGTCCTCTGGCTCTACAGGAACACAAACCCAGAATCCTCCACTACTCCAAAGGAACCCAAACCCAGAATCATCTGCACCTCGTCCACTGTTTTCACCTACCACTTTGCTGGTAGGTGACTCAATAATCAGGAATGTCCGCTTCTTCAATGTCACAACGAGATGTTTTCCATCAGCCACCGTCCCTGCTATTCTGGATATACTTCCTGGTCTGCTGAGCTCCATCCCAGCTTCAGTTAAAAGAGTGATCATTCACGTGGGATCAAATGATGTTACACGTCGTGAGTCTGTCATCACACAGCAGCATTTTAACCATCTCTTTGACATCCTGAAGAGCAGTGGAATGTCTGTTTTCATCTCTGGCCCAATTCCCACAGTTTCTCGTGGATGTGGAAGTTTCAGCCGCCTGCTCTCTCTCCATTCCTGGCTTCAGTCTGCTTGCAGGACCTTCAGTTTTGGTTTCATTGATAACTTCAACCTGTTTTGGGAGCGGTTTTCTTTTTTCAGGCGAGATGGTGTACGCCCTAACCGACATGGCTCGAGCATGCTAACCGCTAACATCAGGTATGCTGTGCAGTCCCATAGATATACATCTATGGTGGATTCCTTTTCACAGACATGACGGTCCATATCCCAGCCATCTACACCTTCTTTGGCCATCGCTTGCACCACCACTCCAAACAACATTGCCCTCTATAATCCTCCCCCAATGCAACCATCATCTGTATGCCTTCCAAGGGTCACTGTCCCCACAATTTTATCCTCTGCTGACAGACCTGAAAGTTTTCCTATTCCAGTTCATTTATCATCCTGCAAGGACATAAACTGTTTTTATGGCCGGAGAACCCAGAAACGCACTAGATGCTTACGACCCATCCCTCTCCAACAGGTTAAGAAGACAAACAGGGTTCTTACACTTTTTCCACTGACAAATTCAAGCACTTTTCAAGCATTTTCAAGGTAAATTTTCAAACCTTTCAAGCACCACACGGCAAAGACGAAACACTACATTAGGACTCAAGAGGTCAGTTTCATCTCACTATCATATGAATTTATTAGTGTTAGATAATAGGGATGATCTTATCCGATCACAGGATCAAAAATCAGGCCTGATCACGTGATTTTAAATTACTGGAATCAGGTGAAAAAAATTAGCTATAACCTTATAAAGCAACTAGCGTGACCTTAATTCATCCTCAGATAGAAATTTTCAAACAAAATGACAATGACTTAGTTTTAATTTTAACCTGCCTGCTTTTAGTTCTAGTCTGTTACCCTAAAACCAAACACCCTGCTCTCCCAGTTCACAGCAGCAACTCGGACAAAAACACACAGCCATCTGACACTCAAGATACACTAAAAGACAAAGAGAAACTGTCTACGGACAGCAAAAACACAGCCAAGATAGCCATATATTAATCACACTGGATGACTCTGAGGTTGCAAACGTTGTTTTTTGCAGTCTCCTAGAGCCACAGTATGAGCCGTGTTGTGCAGGGAAGAGCGAGCCTGCCGGCCGCAACATGGATACAGTCATGGTAATGCTTATCGCAAAACACAGCCACATACAATTAAAACTATTTGAATTATGAGCAATGAGGCTATTATCAAACATATTCCTATTATTAACACATTTCTTATCAATGTTCTTCCTGACAGAGTGATGTTTTTTGGCAGCTAATCTGAGGAAATGACATGAAAACAGGAAGTTGAGCCCTGTTAAAAGACAAATTTCTGTTACTGTTTGGGTTCAGACAAATAAAGTATTCTATTATATTCCAAGTTACAAATAAATAAATCTGAAAGGACAACTTGGATGTTTTCTACTTTCTTCTTATTAACTGAATGCATTGCTGAGGTATTGGATTGGGACTTGGTATCGAAATCCTATGACACGGATCAGGGGCAAAAAAATGTGATCAGAACATAATTATAAATATTATCTTGTAATATTCCACAAAGCAGGGACAAAGTAAACAAAAACATCACATTTTACATTTTGAAATGTGTCTAAGGTCAAGTTTTGCTCCTGCTTTTGCAGCTCTTATAGAAGCTATGTTTTAAATCCTGCTCCTGCTAAATTTCTGACTATTACCACCCATTACTGAAATATCTGATCACAACCCTCCCTCCATCTGCAGACCCATTAATTGATAAAAATAAATAATTATACTTGATGAACAAAGGTTTTAGGCATTGTTTTTGATATATTTAGTTTCAATTGTGACTAGTAAGAATATGATCTGGACTAGGATTAATAATACTGTTGCTATGTAAAATAGGAATTACTAGCTGTTGATTAAATGATAAAATGGCTTGCCACGGGGACTCGGGTCTGCTTTCCCAGCCAAA